>JBAMJV010004172.1:0-30773 GCA_037951105.1 Echinarachnius parma | reverse complement strand
CAATCATGGCCGAGTCTCACTAGTTTAGTTGTGTAAGCAGGGGGGGGGGGGGGGTGATCGCCGTCAAGATCAATCTGGACCGAACCCAATTTTAGCGACGGTCGAGACCGGTGAAGAGTGGACCCATTTTTTTTTTTTTTTTTGGGGGGGGGGGGGGGAGGGTGCGTATGCATCGAACGCACCATCTGGCTATGGGCCTGCATGACAGGTGGTACTTGGTTCAATTGGTTTTATGTTTCTTCATTCATATTTTGAATGGTGTGATACATATATTGTTTACATATATCTGTCGGGTGCAATATTTCACTTGATACGCTTACTGAATATAATTTCATTTCAGATCACTTTATTCTTTCAATGTTGTGTTTTATGTCTTTACTGAGTTTTTTTTCCCCCATGGCTTAACGTCTAAAAGCGAATGTTATCAGCCAATCCTGCTATGCGTGGAAATCAAAGTGAGGTTAAAACAAACGGGACACTCTGCATACCAAATTGCAACAAATCAAATATGACAATGATGATGTGTAGGTCTTAATTTGTGCTATCAATCTCAATTAAAAACTGAATCACTGAATCTGAATCACAGAGGTATACATACAATGAACAGACACACACAGTTACTATTCATTTTGTTTCAATTTCCCCGAACTGCATTTACCTGATTCTAGTGTATAATCAAACATTGTGTATATTGTGACCAGTCCTGGTCACCACCTAATGAAATCAAGAAAAGTGCCACTGTTGACAAGTGACCTTTAAAGGGGTAGTACAGTTTTGGTAAGGCTGGACTTTAGTAACCAGAACCTGCACAGTAAGATTACAAACTAATATTTATAACCCCACCATGCTCGAAAGGTATACAAAAATACAAACGACTAAGTAAAAAGCCTGTTGTCATTAAAAAAGCGCCATTAAAACACAAGAGGGCGCTCTCTAATAAGGTATTGGTTTCAACCATTTTTCATACAAAACTATGCATGTAATGTTTTGTTGAAATAATGATTAAACATTTTTGAAAAAGTGTAAGCATTTTTTTGTATTTTAAAAAATCATCGTATTTATTTGGGGCCCAAATAAATATGATCGGATATATTTATTAATATTTCAGCCATTTCTGAACCGATTTTGACCAAATAAAGTTTATTCTGCCATTAAAATTGCATGTTCTTTCAATTCGACACTCAGTTTTTCATTACCTCACGAAAAAAATGTGTTGTGCAGCGCCCTCTCTACCAAAACTGAACTACCCCTTTAAAGACATGTCCCGTAACATTGTTGTTGTTTTTTCTCAAGGGGATCAATGTTGGTAGGCATATTGGCTGCTATAGACAAGTGACTACTAAGACAGGTTTGACTGAATATGTATCACTTATTTTTAAATGATGAAAATGTATTAGAATGTTTGTTGTGAAAGAGGATTGATAAAAACAAATACAATTGAATAAAAACCTCTTAATCATTTATTTTCTGTGCATCAACAGGACTTTGCAGCGCGGGTCGAGTTCGTGGTCGATCCCGAGGGCGAAGGGATCTACAGATGGATGGTAAGCGACGGTCACCTTCAAAGTATAATAGGCTTCATAATTTTTCATATTTCAAATACCAACCATACTGTGTAAACGCCCTCTCGTGTCCTTAGGCGCACAGGTGGCGTAGTGTGGTCGGACTAAATGGGGGGGGGGGAGGGGGGAGGGGGGGGAGGGGAGGGGGGGGGGGGGGGGGTGACATGCGAACTATGAGTCACACAATGAAAGTGCCTATCTACATTGCAATATAGTATCGGAGTGTGATGATATGGCTGTTCATCGCCATGGCATGGGCATGATGGGTAATGGTTTGGAACAATGTCGGGCAAGTCAGAAATGTGTGACCTACCGTATAGACGTATACAGGTTGCAAGACGACGATCGCCCAGCCCTTTGTTAAGAACAATTGCAATGACAATATGTTATAACAAAAGAATGTGACATTTTAAAATGGGGGACATTCAAACCTGTGTAATATGTGCAATGTCCACCTATATAAGGGAAACGAGAGAAGTGGCCGCTGTAGACAGGTGACATTTGCATACAAGTTCCATAACCCTGTTTGTCTATGCAGTGGATCACATTTGGTGGCCACTATCCGCAGTTGTCCTTTAAGGCAGGTTTGACTGCATTTCAAGTAGCTACATCACTGTTTTTAGTTGAATACCGATATCTGTAGTAGATAGTAAACTACTATTTGCATTTTACGTTTTCATTCAAGAACATTTTTTCGAGATTTTTATTGAATAATATAGTGCAAAATTCAAGTGTTTTGGGCCAAAGTGACAACACAATATATCTCATAATTCTCTCCCCCACACCCTCCATGCATGTGTATGTGTGTTTGTGTCTCACTACCCCTCCCACCACTCTTTCTCGTGCCTCCCCTCCTTTCTCCTCCTTGCTCCTTGTCCCCCCCCCCCCCCCCCCTCCACTCTCTTCCTTTCTCTCCCCTCTATTATAACCCTCTCCCCCACGTTCTTACTCTTGTATCCAACCCTCTTTTCACATAAATCTTCTCCTCCCTTTTTCTTGTCTCCCCCTCTCCACCCTCTTCCTTTCTCTCCCCTCTAACCCTCTCCCCACGTTCTTACTCTTGTACCCAACCCTCTTTTCCACATAAATCTTGTTCTTTATTCCCTTCCCCCATCTCTCTCCCTAACATGCTTCTGCCCTCTCCCCTCTCTCTCCTCTCTCTATCTATCTCCCATATATTGGATTGTACTTTATTCCCTTTTACCCCCCCCCCCCCCCCACACACACACAATCTCCCTCTATTCTCACGCCTTTTCCCTCTCCCCTTCCTCATTTCACTATTAACATTATAATCATTCCTCTCTCTCATATCTTTATTGTATTGTATTGTATTGTATTGTATTCCCCCTTCATTCCTCCGCCCCCCCCCCATCCCCTCCCTTCTCACTCTCCTCTTCTCTATCCCCTCCTCCTCCTCTCCTTCTCCCCCCTTTTCATTCTTCTCTTTATTTGTCTCGTTCTCTCCAGGGTCTCGTGGCATGCGCCGTATGCTACAATGTCTGGATGATAATCATGCAGATAGCTTTCCAACGCCATCTCACCATGGATACAATGAAAGTACGTGACGATTATAACTTCGTAATGCAATTATTAGAACGCGAGATTAAAAAGACCAAGTCAAAGTGACGTGGCTTATTGCTTGTGCTTTAAAGGGGCCCTGCAACCCAAATGCATGTTGACCTCTGTTCATCTGTATTAGTGTACACATTCAATATTTGTAAACGGTTTGACCCAAATATGTTTTGTATATTTTTAAACATTTTAAACATTTTATAATTTATTTGTCTTCATGTTGCTAAGCCCCACCTCCTAAAAAACCGTCCAGAGCAAATTCTATTGTTGACCTGCAGTGACATCATTTGTCAATCACTGGTCAGCTACCATGAGATTAACAAAAGATGAAAGTACAAAAAGAACATCCACACAAAAGCATGCCCTGCATACCTTCATGCAATAGCTTAGACAGTGCTTTTCTTCTGACATAGCAACAGCTATTGTAATTGAAGTTGTGTGAGTTGGTATTCTATTCAACCGTGTGATGCTATTGTGATTAGCCTAATCACAAGCTGACCAGTGATTGACAAATGATGTCACTGCAGGTCAACAATAGAATTTGCTCTGGACGGTTTTTTAGGGAGGTGGGGCTTAGCAACATGAAGACAAATAAATGATAAAATGTTTAAAAATATACAAAACATATTTGGGGTCAAACCGTTTACAAATATTGAATGAGTACACTAATACAGATGAACAGAGGTCAACATGCATTTGGGTTGCAGGGCCCCTTTAATAATAAAGTGGGGAGTAAAGTAGTCACGCCTACCTCACGTGTCCCTTATATACACCAGTTCACAGTTACGTTTTGCGCATGTTCAATACAAAGGTCAAGTGAGAAAGTTGTGTATTCATCGAATTGAAAGGACTGGATAAGGTTCTTTACTTGTTATTTGTGTGTACATTGATTGGAAATTCCTTGATGCGAAGGTTGATCAATTGTTCTCATGAAAGGGAACAAAAAGATATCCCATAACCATCTGCCACTCTGAACATGACTGCACAGAGTAAAGGCTCTATATCCTACACATGATTGTATACTTCAATGGCTATAGGGGTCAAGTGAGACATATGCTATCTGTGAACTGGTGTATTCTAGTATGACTAAAATGGTGTTCAAAATTCAATTTAATCTTTAAAGGGATCTAGTAACATTGTAGAAATCAACATAACTCACTTATATTTGGTACATATACACTAAACCAAATCTAATAATGTATATATTGAGGAGAACGACCATTGAGAGCTTTCCATGTCATAAGAAGTATTTTGTACAGTTTTCTCTCTTTCACAGGTAACCAATGCAGCTCCTTCAAAATAGGTGTAATGTGAGAAAACTTAGGAATACCAGTAAGAACTCGTACTGCAGAATTATGGGCCTTTTGTAACTTAGCAAGTTGTGTAACTGGTGCATTATAAAACCATTAATTACCATAATCTAAACGTGATATAACATAAGAATGAATAACAGAGGCAGGCTACTTCTTTTGAAAGTGATTTAGCGATGGTCGAGACCGGTGAAGAGTGGACCTTTTTTTTGGGGGGGGGGGGGGGTGCGAATGCATCGATATTACGAATATTACGAATATGATAGTACACTGAACGACACGTTGCATTACTGTGAGATGACATTGACATAGTGGAATCAAATTGTACACTATAGAAATTTAAAACTATATACAAAGTCAGTGCAATGGGTAAGCTAATGTCACTTTGCACTTTTGCTCATTACTTGGCTATAATAATATATATTATTTAACGTGACATTTTCAAACATTACTCAGTGGACATAGTAGATCACAACAATACACATTTTATCGACCATTCATCACCTTTTGCGAAGGTTAAAAAAGCTACTAGATCCCTTTAAACTGCTTCACAATCGATGCGAGAGGACTATAGCTCATTGCCCAAGATGAGCGATTATAATGTTTATGGCACTATAATTATTATTATAATGATTATGGTGGGGTATAATTATGCCCAACAAAATGAAAATAACACGCCGCATGTGTTCTTCTATGAGCCTTTCCAAAAGTGTATGCAAACGGTCTTTACTTTTTTTAGGGAATCGTTTACAGGCACATTTTACGGGAGAGAACTTGATCAGTTATGCAATCATTGACTATGATGTTATTTTGAATTTAAACTTAGCTCTATAATATTCTCAATGGCTCCCATTACCTAATTTCCTTCAGTTTCTGTTGATTTAGATATTGTATGTGGGTGTATCGGATGACCTTTAGCTTTTGATGGATTCGTCAAGTTCAACATACACTTCATAATACATGATAAGGGGAAACTTGATAGCGCTATATAATGATAGCCTACACAAGTTAATATATTTATATTCCACGCGTCATATGAAGCCAAAGACAATCTATTCGAATTGTATCTGGTTTCAGTTATTATTGCTGATCTTGATATCTTTCACAAACTGTTTGTTTTGCACGCCCAAATTATGATGAAAAGGTCGCCAAGCCCAAATTATTGGCGTGCGTATATTGATTTTATTTTAAGATACCAGTAGTGCATTTTATAACTTGCTTCCGTAATTTTAAAACACACAAACTGGCTGATTTGTTAGACTACAATAGATAGATATATATATAATATAGATAGATAGATAGATAGATAGATAGATAGATAGATAGATAGATAGATAGATAGATAGATGGATAGATAGATAGATCACTTCCGAGGCGATCTGGATGTAGCTATCTTTCCGAAGCGAAGCTGAGGAAAGATAGCGTATACATTCAGATTGCCGAGGAAGTGATAGTTTGCCATCGCCTGAAACCAAAAGGTGATTATTTGCTTTATATTCCACATCAATTATTTTAATCTCAAACGACCTGTAACTGAACACAAAGGGCTAACAAGTTTGGAATATTGAGCAATTGATCCAGTCTATTATTTTTATTTTGTCAATCCCTCACATGAACAAGATTTATGATTAAAAGTCAAAGACGCTTATATACCATTGTCTATTAAGCGTGGCCGTGCGTAAACGTTGCGCACCAGCGCGCTACCTTTTTGCGCACCAACGCGCGCACGTGTACTTGCGCGCAAACAATTGAATATCTACACAGTGCAACGCACTTTTACCGACTATCTAGTGAATGCAACACACTTTCACCCAAGATATCTACACAGTGTAACGAACTTTTCTTCTCCCAATGATGGGCGAAACTATATTTCCTCACGTGATTAACTTTTGACCAATCGGAGAGCAAGATTCTTAGTATGTGGAATATAAATATAGATATATAGATAGATAGATAGATAGATAGATCGATAGACAGATAGATAGATAGATAGATAGATAGATAGATAGATAGATAGATAGATAGATAGATAGATAGATAGATAGATAGATAGATAGGTAGGTAGATAGAGTATTTGATTAACTTTCGTTGTGTTCTTACATACTCCGAGCAGAACTTTTACCTAGATAGATATATAGATATACAGATACATAATATACAGTATAGATAGACAGATAGATTTATAGATTTTGTTTTGCTATAAATTAATACGTGTTTAGGTACAGGTACATAGGTAGGCAGGTGGGTACAATGCTAGAAAATAATGACATTAGCTTATATGGACTTGGGAAAGACAGTTTGAAGAAAGAAGATGGTCGGTGTTGACAAAAAGCAATTAGGGAACGTAGTTTACGATTGAACGACCGTAATCACATTAGTGCGCCGAATTATACCTGCGGGCCCTTGGGTGTTTGTGTTTTTCAACGCCTACATTTTGTATTCCATTTCGCTATAACGGTACACTAATCTATGAGATTAGCAAATCGTATAAAAGGGGTGTAGCTAATGGGGTGTGGGGCAACGATGCCTCTGCCCCCACCCTCCTCCTCTCATCCCGTGGGAATGCTCAATTCCAACTCCTATTCCCTGGTGATACAAAACAATCAAAACATTTAACACAATTGTATTTGTGGGACACGGACTCCCCCCCCCCCCCCCTCCCCCCCCCCTCCCTGCTCCTCTTCTTAAGAATAATGTCTTCAGCCCCGTTTGGGCTGAGACCAACCGTGCTATTGATATATGAAGCAATGTAATGTATACATGGAATATATTACAGTCTGGGTGTTAAATAAAACTATGTACACGTTTTATTGATTCTGAATAATTCAAAAAGGATTGTATGGATCATAATTATCCATATTAAAGCGGAAGATGGCTGAAAATTGTCAATTTTGTATAGCGCTCGGGCATAATATAAACTTGAGCCCCCGCCTTTAAAGGGACTTAGTAACATTGTCCAAATCCTCAAAATAAAATTTTAATTCTAGCGGTTCCCTCATACCTTCTGGTATTCGTATTAACAATAAAATCATGGGACCGGTTTCGGTTTTTCAAATTTCCCTTTCGTTACAAAGATATGTACGATTGAAGTATTCAGATAAGAAAAACTCAGGTGGAGTTTTGAAACCGTGTACAAAGTGAGTGCAGTGAGTAAGTGAATATCACTTTGCATTTTCGCTCATTACTTGGACATGCAATGTCCATTTGACTTGAAATTTTCACACAATACCCTGTGGACATATGAGATAACAACAATATACATTGCATCAACCCTTCATCACTTTTTGCACATATCAACAAAGTTACTAGATCCCTTTAACAATAATAACGAAAACATGTGAATACAAATGGTACATGTATGTATGCTATATAATATAATACTCGTATGTTTTTTATGAGACATGACCGTAGTTGAATTTCCTCATGAATATTGCAATTAGATTAAATTTACTTATTTACTTTAATAACAAAGGCACAGTTATATGTATGCGCTCACAGAGTCCCCGATCCTTAGTTATATAAATACAACCATTAAAGGCGATGTATGAGATCAAAACTAAGTTCATTTAAAGTGTTTCAATTTGAATCATGAAAATATCGTGCGTTTTCTTTGTGCGTGTACATTTCATGTGCTGCTATTTTAGACTGATTCTCTAAACTGCTAAATTAATATGTTCTTGTTTTTTTTTTTTTTTACAGATACATACTCAAATAGTCCATGCCATAGATTTCATCTGCGATGCAGTCTTTGTTATCGATTTCTTCATAAACTTTCGAGTGGCCTTTCTTGAACATGGTCTTCTAGTAAGTAGAACATTACTTTTAAATGCAATTGTTTCAAAGAGATCATCGTACAAAAACTTCCAAACTCATCAAGTGTTTGAAAGTATATATCTGTTTTTGTTAACTTTATTTCAAACGAAGAATATGCTGATTTTATCATTATTAATAATTATTATTAGCTGCCATATTGCAAACAAACCGTCACTTTAATCATTATCATTTTAGCAAAGATATAACTATGTTTGTATATATTGCTCCGAATGTAAACATCTGTTTACAAATAATCTACAGTATTAACTATATGGTGGTATAGCCGAATTGAGCAGCACTCACCTTTACTCCTAATTCAACAAGACTCATTCAAAACTACTCTGTCCTACGCCTAACCTAAGTAGAGTCAGCTAAATATGGGCATATGCATGGGTCTGAGCTAAATACGTATGTTTACGCATTTACACGATTAGTAGCGACAACTTACTGTCCCCCGAAATGGAAGCAAAATGGCGTCAGAACTCAAGTTGTTGCATCCTTGTGGCGCACATGCCGTGTGAAAAGGTGCATGGACTGAACTGCATCTTATTTTGAGTGTGTGGCAGTTTAGATTCCTTTTATACGGATAATAACAACAGCTGAACACATATCGCTATTTTCCCGAAATTGTCGACAGTAAAAATAATGTCATCATCGCTTCTGCCATTCAGAAGCGAGGCATTATAAAAAGGCTACACTCTTATCTCTTATTCTCTCCCTATTTATCTATAATGTTATATATCTTTGTTTTGTTTAAATTAATGGTTACAATAATATCGTTTCGTTTTCCAGGTCAAAGATCCCACCAAACTTGGGGCGAATTATCGGCGCGATGTCAAATTTCGTCTCAATATTGTTGCCATGGTACCATGGGGCGTGGCCTACCAAATACTCAAAGGTTTACACAAATTTGCTTTGATAATTCCGCATTTATTTGTGTTCTTACTGGCTAAGCGTGTATATATATAACATGTGTATGTTTTACGTATAGAACAACTTTAAACGAACTATTTATGAATTATGAATTATGAATTATGATAAAAGAAGTTAACTGTCCATATTACTCGATAGTGTAGGCAAGCAACAAGCTGCCAAACAGTGCATAATTCTGTAATTGTTTATGATGCTTTCTTACGTCCATATAGTTATATATAACAAAGATTTGTAAAGTTTTACAAATAATAGTATTACGGGTACATTTTCAGAGAATGTACGGTATTTAATGCGAGCTTTATCAGTATTTTTGCAGTTAATTCAGCATCCTGAGTATTTATATCTTTAAGCGAGGTCCAGCCGTGTGGCATATGTAGATACATTTACTTTCGTGTATACTACTATTTCAACATGCTTCAGTTTCAAATTATTTGTTTCTACATAACCATACCATACATGCGATAATCATGGAGAAATAATACTTTATGACAATATAAGTATTGCGTGACAAGTGTATACTATATTACACACTATATTACACCTTAAAGGGGTAGTAGAGTTTTGGTAAGGCTGAGCTTTAGTAACCAAAACATTCACAATAACATTACAAACTAATAGTTATAACTCCACCATGCTCAAAAGGTATAGAAACTTATAGTAGAGAGCCTGTTATTATTCAAAAAGAGCCATTACAACACAAGAGGGCGCTCTCTAAAAAAGCATTGATTTCAACCATTCATACAACATTATGCATGTGATGTTTTGTTGAAATAAGGATTAGATAGAGAGATCATCAACAACTATTTAAAAACCTCTTTTGAAATTTTTTGAAAAAGTGGAATCATTTTGACTTTTTTTTTTTAAATCATCGAATAAATCTGGGCCCCAGATTTATTCCGATCGAATATATTTATTGATATTTCAGTCGTTTCTGAACCGATTTTGATCAAATTAAGTTTATTCTGCAATTAAAATTGTATGTTCTTTCAAATTCTACACTCAGTTTTTCATTATCTCACAAACTAATTATTTCGTGCAGCGCCCTCTATACCAAAACTGAACTAAATAAAATTTAGCAAGTTATATCAAGTGTTTTACAAAGTACAAATGAAAATACATGGAAATAAAATCAATGTTTTCTTTTTCTTACAGAGCTCTCGCTACCATTGACGTTCTTCGATATTTATTTACGTAAGTATCATACAAAACATAAACATCGATGCATTATACTAGACTCCTTAGAACCTAAAACTACATTTAGTTTACACAGTTAGTAACCTAAGTTTTACGAGTAACACAGGTTCATGAAATATTTTAAAAGAACTAATTCAATTAAATGAATAAAATTCACTGTACATGTTTATCATTTTCTTCATGTTGCTTTTAACGTTTCATAAAAAATATGAGAATGGCGGTAACGTCAATGATGCTCACAAGATTATGTGTAAGCTTGGTGGAATATACATAAGGTAAGTCATTTATAAAACAAAAATACCGAATCCATTATTAATTTCATGACACATTTGAATCTAAAAAAAATGTATACTAATTTGTTATCATATTAATTGACAGCCAATATTGCCACGCCAGTGCTGAGACTTCCGAAGTTGCTGAAATGGCATTCTTTAGACACATTCTTCTCAAAATGGGACAGGTACGCAAATCAACTAAAGCCCGGCGCAGACAGAGCCGACTCGACCCGATCTGACTGGTTTCAATCAGGCTAGAGTTGGGCCCGGTCGGTCGGAGAAGATTTATCTTGTTGAATCGGCCCCAACTGGCATCCGACTGTCTCTCGACTGGCAAAATGTGTGTCGCGAGGCACTGAAAACTGAGCCGATCGGAATGACAACCAGTCGAGTCGGCTCTGTCTGCGCCGGGCATAAAGCCCTCCGCACAAAGAGCCGACTCGACCCGATCCGACTGGATTTCAGTCGGTTCAGCTCAGTATAGCTACATTGCCTCAGGACTCCTGTTTTGCCGGTCAAGAGCCAGTCGGAGAACATTCGAGGCCGATTCAACATGTTGAATCTGCTACGAATGAGCGAAACCGACTCTAGCCTGACTGAAAACCACTCGGATCGGGTCGCGTCGGCTCTGTGTACGGAGGGCAATGGGCAATCTGAAGATTGTAGTGAGAACATTTATGTTTGTGATCAGCTGAGCAAGTGCGTTCAATACAAATGGACGAGGATGGTTGTGATGGTATAGTGCATGATTGGCATAATTGATAGAATGAGAAGGATCAGCAGAAAGGAGGAAGAGGAGGAGGATGGTGATGAGGAGGATGGCGAAGAGGAGGCAGAAGAGGAGGACGAGATGGAGGAGGGTAGAAGGTGGAGACAGCTAGAGCAGGAGGGGGGAGGAGGAGGAGGAAGAGGATGATGATGGTGTTGACTGTTGATGAAGAGGAGGAGGAGGAAGAGGAAGAAGAAAAAGAGGGGTGGAGCGAGAAGATGAGAATGAGTACGAGGACTACGAGGAGGAAGAGGAAGAATAAAAAGAAGAAGAGGATGAGAAGAACGAGATGGAGAAGGAGGAAGTGGAGGAGAGGAAGGGAGGAGGAGAAGTACGATGAGAATGACAAGGCGGAGGAGCTCGAGGAAGGCGAGGTGGAGGAAGAGGAGAAGGATGTTGAGGGGGGAAGAAGAAATAAGAGCACAAGGTTGCCAATTATGAAAGAGGTTAGTTCAATGGAACTGGCAGACATTCCGATGATGTTCATTACTTTAAAATATAATGCTAGGTTTACACCATGTCCCCGGCGGCCACGGCAGCCCCGTTTGCCCAAAACGTAGTGCGCCGTAAGATTTTGACAAATTGTTCCTCTGTATTCAAGTTTTGTTAGGTCTTGCCAAGTTTTCTCACGGTCTATCACGGTCTACCACGGTATCCGTGACGGGCCGTGGGGGGAAGAGCCCCTTCCCCCACTGATGGTGCGTTTACACCATGTTCCTGGCGGCCACGGCAGCCCCGTTTCAGGCCACCGTGGACAAAACGGGATGGACGTGAGACAACGCGGGGGACGGAATGGACAAACGTGACAGGCCGCGATTGCCGTGGATGCCGGGCCAGATTTTTAAACTGTCAACAAAATTAACACGGCAGTCACGGTGGCTACGGTGCGGATGAGAAGCCTAGCAGGCCAAAGTAAAACGGGGTAAACGCAACAAAACGTGACAGTACGTAATAGGCCGTAACAAAACTTGGAGGCTGTCCGTAGTAGGACGGGAAAGGACCGTGAGATGTCGAGGAATGTCTTCCCGTCCTACTACGGACAGCCTCCAAGTTTTGTTACGGCCTGTCACGTTTTGTTGCGTTCACCCCGAGATTCGTGTAAAGTAATATCCAAATTAAAAGACTGCGAAATAGAAACTGGCGTGTCATGCATATATACTATCATACATCAAGGATTAAGCTGCTAAGTGCATACAATAAACGTATCTTGTATGATATACCTCATGTGACTACATAATAATTGTCTGCTTTTTGTTTTGTTTTTCTTCGCAGTCGTACCAGCAACCCGAATCGGTTACGTGCTTTCAGACTTTCTATGTATCTAGCTATCAGTATACATTGGATCGGCTGTTTCTATTACATGATGTCAGAGGTAAGATATGAGTATCGATGGATGGTTGGATGGATGGATAGATAGATGGGTGTATTGATTGATTGATCGATCGATCGATCGATTGATTGATTGATTAGACATTTTATAGGCCTTATATGTTGCACTTGGCGATTGAGATGAACAATTGAACCCTTATTTTCCTCCTAGCACCATAATGATTATAGTCATGTTATGAATTAAAATTACATTGATAATCGTATTTTTTTGCTAATTTCCTCGTCATTTTATTTCGTGTTAATGCATTGAGGTGCGAGGACCTTTCCTCACGCTTTTCGTCAAGTGTATTAACACAGTCATGTAGGGCAGCGCATTCACTACGAAGAAGCTCCCGAATGCCTCTTATAATTTAAGCGATTCAGATAAACCCTATATACCCATAATCTTGACTTTACGTGACACATGACGCCATTTTCATTTTGGATCGACACCCATACATGCAAACGTGTCCAATCTAATTTGAGTGCTTGTCGTAAACACGTATAGTACGCCTCGTCATCACCAGGTTGCTGCTCTCGGAAACCAGCTTCGACGACGAATACGTCACAAAGTCACGATCGTGACCTTTAAGTCCGGCCACCGCACACTATCCGCGATCCGACTACTGGTTATCTGAACTACACCAAGACGTTCGTATTTAAAACTTGGACAAATACAGTTCAGATCCTAAATCGGATCGGATCGGATCGGATCGTGTGGTGTGCGGTGGCGTATAGCCGGGTCTTATGGAGGGTAAGGAAACCTATGAGAAGGGAAGCATGTAATTTTTATTTGCGTTTTGTATTTCTGCATGAATTGTTCTCCCATAGGGGAGGGGGGGGGTGGGGGGGGGGGGCAGGGGGCAGTCGGAGGTACTAGAAACTCCAAAGAGGGTACAGTATTCTGGTTATCTTTCAATAACACCATATTGTAGAAATATGTATGTTAATTAGGCGAATGCAGAACTAAGAATACTGATAAAGTTTTGATCAAGAATGCTCTCATAATTACGTATTGATATGGCCATTTACGTATTTCGCACGAAAATGCATCTCGTTGTTTAATATATGAACACCTTGTATAATACAATGGAGAACAATGAGCAATATATTTATTTATTTATTCAAATATATTTATACAGGATAGCATGATCAGCTAGGTTGCTGTTTTTCGTCAAGGTCCTGATATACGTCACTAGAAGAAGAAAACATATACACTGTGCGTCATGAATATTATGGTTTCATCGATTGCAGACAGATAAATGATCCAATAATCTTGTTCTTAATTATTTTCCTGACGTTGATTATTTCTAAAATTATTACACTATTTTCCATTGTGTGTTTTCACATACTGTTCTGTATCATTTTGTGTCCAACTCCAGTTTGAGGGTTTCGGGGTGAACGCGTGGGTCTACCCCCTACATCCGGAGGACGAGGACTTCATGAGGTAAAGAAAAAAAATGGGGATATTATCCACTGGCGTATCAGGAGCCAACACACCCTCCTCCCGGGGATGTTCAACTCCCATGTAGGGGGGAGGGGTGGGGGGGGGGGGGGGGGGTGCAGTCTGTGGTACTATAATACAATCTGTAGTATTATGTATTTCTTAATTTATTTTTGTCCCTGGGATTTCATGAGGTAAAAAGTGGTGACATGATCCAATGGCGTATCCAGAGTGAACACCCCGGGTCCCCCCCCCCCCCTTTCCCGGGAAAGGGGAGAGGGGGGGGGGGGTTACTATCATGTAGGGGGTAGTTCTTGTTAAAATAAAATAAGTGTTATGTATTGTATAACTAATGTTTGACAGGGGCTTTCCTCATGCAGAGACAGAGGATTAATCCAACTTCCCCTTTACCCTCCCCCCCCCCCCCCCCCATATACATTTTTTCTCCAGAGACAGGGAATTTCTCCAGAGACAGGGAATAACTCCCACCAACCCCCCCCCCCCTTTTACCCATATGTACTACGCCACAGATTAGGTAGAGTATTTCCCCAAAGAAAGGGGATTACAACATCCCTCTCGTAACCCAAATAGGTACGCCTAATATATGCGCCAAGTAGTGCGGGGAGTTTTTCTCCCGGGGATAACCTCCCCCTTTAATCCCCCATACTGTTTTAGTTTTTGAAGAGCGACAACTTCGTTTGATTTATATTTAAGGAGGGTGGATTTGTTTCCCCCCAGATATAGAAAATCACCCCAGTCACCCCTGGGGGTTATGCAGCTCGCTCCCCTTCCCCCCGGAGTTTTGACAACGGCAAACTTCAGGCAAAATGCACCTCGAATTCGGACAAACCATGTCATATTCGGGCAAAACTCATGTCATATTCGGGCAAAAAAACTCATGTTACATTCGGGCAAAGTCATTTAATTTTAGGGCAATATGACGTCATTTTCGGACAAGACCATCAAAAAAACAATATATTTGGGCATCAAAGAGGCGAAGACAATTATCTTTTCCTTTTATTTGCTTTTCATGTGAACAGAGGGAAGGATATTATTCGGGCTAAAAGAACACAGCCCCCCCCCCCCCTGAAAAAATGTGCCCGTACGCACATGCCACTGCCATTATCTTTGAATGATTGCCGTTCCACATTACAGCTGAAAAGGACATAATATGAGCGAGCGCCACCGGCGAGGCAGCTAAATGTCACACAGTTTTTTTTTTTTAATGTGTAAGGGAAAAAAACTACCATGTTATATTTATGATGAAAAGAGTACCTCCTCTCTTCACAAAGGTATAATAATTTCCGTTCAAAATATTTCAAGAGTATGTGTTTTCCCGTTTGATTATTACATGTATTAAAGGGACAGGTCCACTTTTACAAAACGTCTGAACAGCTTTCAGTTGACGGATGGGGATCAATGTAACACGCAACAAAAAATCAGAGCGAACAGCCCTCTAATTTGGATTCTACGAATGAAAAACGAATGCGTCCCTCCATTTAAACTATATATCGGTCAATAAAGGAGTTCAGCTGATTTAGCATAATATTACAACAATATAGTACTAATTCTCGTAAAGGTATTGTGAAGCCGACATTTGTTAACGTATGTCACGGAAAAGGATCTCAAAAAGAAAGAATATATAATTACATGTAGTCAGTTTAAGCGATGTTTGGGTATTTTGCTTGGTAAACGCTCACACATTAGTACTTATGCGCGAGTCACGTAGCTAGCGCGGGTCACGTAGGGGTCATGCATACCGATCTGGCACTCCGTGAAATCTATGTACGAACTTACTCACCGGCCGAAAATACGTATGTAGCTAATTAACCGACGTCCCTCAGTTTATTCAGTTTTAGGTCTATAACTCCACGAAAAAGAGATTTCAAGCCCTAATTTGTTCAGGCATGCTATTAAATGACATTTCCTTTCATATAAGACAATAACCTCGCAACTTTTGAATTTTGGCTTGCAAAAGTGGATCTCTCCCTTTAACATGCACCCTCTCCAGTCACAGATGGGAACATAATATTGTACACATATCAACTGTGATGTGCGTTGTTTTTATATTTAAACATTATGAGTTATAATGTTATAACATTATAATATTTGCTAACTCACTGCACTGACCTTGTACACAGTATTTAAGTTATCCAGTGGAGAATGTAAAATCCGAACACTTCCATGCATCTTTTTAACGAACGAGAAATTCGGAAAGTCGGCACCTGTTCCATGCCTCTATTGGTAATATGAATACAATGAGGTATATATTAACTGCTGCCATGGAATTTAAAAGTTAGTTGTGTCGATTTTTAAATGTAACTACCGTAAATCCCTTTAATTAAGTGCCGTACAATCCCTTTAACATTTCCCTCAACATAATTGTATTGTATATGAACATTTTGTTTTTTTTCTCATTTCTTTCAGTAAATATATCAAGATAATGTACTGGGCAGCAGTCACCTTAACAACTATCGGTGGTACGGCTAACCCCGTCACCAATATAGTAAGCTACTGATTTTGTTTTCGATCTATATATGTATTTATTTATTGATGAATTAGTTTATTTACTCATTTATTCATACATAACTATTTTAATTAATTTATGAAAAACTTTATTAAATATTTTGCAAAGTTGTATTTATCTTACCTTTTGTTTTACCATTATTAGTCTGATTAAAATGGGTCAACGTCTCAATAATACACAGATTGTATGTCGCCCTCTTTCGTTCATAATATTATTGTTCTAGTTACTAGGATAAAATTCGAGGCATTTTGTAATAATGAATACTGTTTGAAGGGATTTTATAGTAACTTTGTTGACATGGGCAAAAAGTGATGAATGGTTGATCCAGAATCTGATATGTCCACTGGGAAAATTGCAAGTTAAATGGACGTTATATGGCCGAGTAATGAGCAAAATTGCAAAGTGATATTCACTAACTCATTGCGCTGACACGGTTACAACTATCCAGTGGATAGTTTAACATCTGAACACTTCAATCGTAAATATCTTTTTAACGAAAGGGAAATTTGAAAAAAGCATGTCCCATGCTTCTATTGTTAATACGAATGCAATAAGTTTAAACAGGAGAATGTTTCAAAATCATGCCTATATCATATTCAAAATAAATAAGTAACTTCAGATTATTGTTACATTTTCTGCAGGAATACGTTTTCACGGGCATCACGTTTCTAATAGGCGTCTTCTTGTTCGCCGCCGTTGTGGGGAACGTCGGTGACGTCATCAGTAATATGAACGCGTCTCGGCAAGAGTTTACCGCCAAGTAGGTTTGCATTTGATTTGCTTCAAATTGTTGTTCTGTTAATTAATCATCCGATTAGTTTTCTTTAATTTAACAGCATTGAATGCTATACCCGGAATCTATCCCAATCATTCATGAAATCGTTGTTGTTTTTGTGTTTGTTTGTTTTTCACTAACAGTGAAAACTGTACATTATTCGAAATCGGTAGAATAGATGATATAACACCTTGACACCTTGGAAATGTTGGGAGAAAGGACAGATTTTATACAGACATAATTGGAAGTGTAGCCATGTATACATGACTGTGTAAATGTGAAATATATTTACTGCTATAGAGGGACACATGAGTAGAAGTTTCAAGCCTCTACACTAAAGAAGAGTAGAAAAGCAGCGAGGTATACAGAAGGTTAAATTTGTGCTCTCCTCAAAGATGTTTTTTTTTTCTTCAAATATTTAATTTTGTTATAATTTTACAGTATTATTAATAGCCTATTAATGTTATTATTATCAAGAATAAATTTGATGGTCATTAAATCCCCTCTTGCGTTATACATATATTTGATGTAAAATACAATGAATTACCTCACAAGGGATTTGACCTATAATTTGTTTTTTCTTCAGAATGGACGCCATAAAATTTTACATGAACCACCGTCGTGTTCCGGAACATCTCCAGAACAGAGTGAAGAAATGGTCCGACTACGCCTGGACCAGGTCAGTATTATGACTTTATCATACACGTAATAGACCCAGGGGTGTAGCGCCGGGGGCATGGAGGAGAGGAGGCATGAGCCCCCTGCCCCCCCCCCCCCCCCAAAAAAAAAAAAAAAAAAAACAAACAAACAAAACAAACAAAACAATATATAATAATAATTTTATTTTTAAATAAAAAAATTAAAAATAATAATAATTAATAAAGAAATAACAAATAACAAATAATAATTTTTATCCCCAAAATAAAATACATAAGGGAATTTCCTTTATGAAATAAAGAAACACATAGAGTGTTTTCCCTTATCGGTTAAACCACGCTACACAAATTCTTAGACCCCCTCCCACCACACCTTTCCGATGCCGCAACCCCTTAATTCTCTGTGCATGATACTATGATACTTATTACAGCAATTATTTATACATTTTATTCTAAATGAAGTAAAAGAGAACTACAATACTAAATTTAAAATTTAAAAAATACTTGCCTGAAATTTAATTCATAAATATCGCATCCGTCTTTACAAAAAGTCGTTATTATTTTCTTTGAATGATTAATTATAAGACTTTCCTTTTCTGCAGAACGCAAGCATTGGACGACCAAACTTTTCTCGACATCCTCCCACCGCGACTCCGTGCAGAGATAGCCATCCACGTTCATCTCGAGACATTGAAAAAGGTAATAGCGCCAGCTTACGGCATACAATCATACATTCGTCAACCACTGATTTTAGTACTGTAATATAAGTATGGATAGGTTATTAGTTACCAAAAGTAACATTGTATTGCACCACGAATAGAACACAGCAGCTAGAAAGAACAAATGGATTTGGGCTGTGCAAATACTTGAACAATGTCCGATGTGTTTTCACGTTAATAATATCACATATTGATGAATAATCGATACAAAGTTGTTTGTAATAGAGATAAGTTGTACAAATACCATTCACCCCCTTGGTAACACTAAATGCATTAATTTGATACTTTGCCAATGTTTCACCAGGGAGGTGGTAGTTGTCCCATTTCCCTGGTTTTACCTTGTCGTAAATATAACATATCGTGGAATAAAACCAAATCAAAACCGTTTTTAACCTTAATTAATAGATTTTTACAATTGACTACTACTTAGGTAAAGATATTCGTACTCGTGCTTGGATCGCAGGCAGAAGTCTCTCTGATGACTTCATCAAAGTATTAAAAATATTAAAAATATTGTTTCATATTTCATATTCATATTTTGTATAAATATGATTTGAAATTATGATTGAATATGAATTTATCTTCAGGTGAAGATATTCAAGGACTGCGAGCAGGGCCTTCTCTGTGAGCTGGTGCTCAAGCTCAGATCGTGGGTATTCTCCTCTAATGACTGTAAGCAATATATTCAAAGATTGAGTGTGAAAATTAATATAAATAAGATATGAAAAAAATATTAATTTAATCTTCAGGTGAAGATATTCGAGGACTGCGAGCAGGGTCTTCTCTGTGAGCTGGTACTCAAGCTGAGGTCTCAGATCTTCTCTCTAATGACTTAGAAATCAATATGGTATTCAAAGAATGAGTGTGAAAATTAATATAAATAAGATATGAAATATGAATTTAATCTTCAGGTGAAGATATTCGAGGACTGCGAGCAGGGCCTTCTCTGTGAGCTGGTACTCAAGCTGAGGTCTCAGATCTTCTCCCCGGGAGATTTCATCTGCCACCGCGGGAGATCGGTAGGGAGATGTATATCATAAACCATGGACACGTGCAGGTAAAGGCCTATATAATATGCATTTTTTATAATTATTATGTTAATGTTTTATACGATGAATCATTTGAACGGTTGATCACGATACAAAATAGAGCTGACGTGTCATGATCAATAGCCTTACTATTAAAGGGGTAGTTTAGTTTTGGTAAGGCTAAACTTTAGTAGCCAAAACCTGCACAGTTACATTATATACTAATAGGAATAACTCCACCATGCTCGAAAGATATACAAAATTACAAACGACTAAGTAAAAAGCCTGTTATCATTCAAAAAGAGCCATTACAACACAAGAGGGCGCTTTTTAAAAAGCATTGGTTTCCACCATTTTTCATACAAAATTATGCATGTGATGTTTTATTGATATAATGATAACATAGCGAGTTCATCAACAACTATTTTAAAAACGCTTTGAAAATTTTTGAAAAAGTGCAAGCATTTTTTTATTTTTTTCTAAAATCATTTAATTATTTGGGCCCCAAATAATTATAAGATCAGATATATTTATTGATATTTCAGCCGTTTCTGGGTCGATTTTGACCAAATAAAGTTTATTCTGCCATTAAAATTGTATGTTCTCTTAAATTCGACACTCAGTTTTGCATTACCTCACAAAAAAATTGTGATGTGCAGCGCCTCTCTACCAAAACTAAACTACCCCTTTAACTTTCCCAAATCTGGAAAACTTTTAGTCTCCTTCTTTAAGGAATGCTCTTCAGGGAGTGGAGATGGTGCACACAATGTGTGCAGGTTTGCATTGTATCCCCTATGACCGGGGTAATAATAGTGTAAAGCGCTATGAAACATTTATGTATTTAGCGCTATATAAGCAACTATATTATTATTATCATCATTTTCATGATACAAACCTTGTGTAAAAAAAAACAGGTGTGTCTAGTAGTATAGTACAGCATATTTTCATATAAATTATTACGTTGTGCGACACGAAGATAGAGAGCGTAACTATGTCGTGTATCAAACTGTGTCACTTTTCGAAAACAGATTTTGTTCTTCCTGCACAAAAATAGTAACAAAGTGTTTTTTTTATTTAAAAGGGGAAACAATGTTGAAACGGGACTTATTATATACTCTATTAAATATATAGTAGGCAAGTATAACTCAGACGCTACAAGTACTTTGACCGAATATTGGATGTGACATGAGCAGCTTTGGTTGGATCGGATACATGTACCGAGTGCATACCGTGAATCGACCCAGGGGGCAGGCGCAGTTAGGGTGGGGGGGGGGCAATTGATTTCCCCCAATGGTGGCAAAGGATTCAATAAGGGAGGTAACATGGACACATCAATGGATTTTGTGCTTCATACCGATGTTATGTTTGTTTTTATTTCCTGTATATATACATATAATGTATGTATTTGTTTGTTGTATTTCTTCAACAAAAATGTAAACAATTGTATGATTAAACAGGTAGTGTATTTATTACAATACAAGTACATTTATTTAAAAGCAATATACAAAGAAAAGAAATAATAGTTGTTGTTGTTGTTGTTGTTGTGAATAGTATTATAGCGTTTTTAATCAATTTTGTATATAAAGAGTACACGGCTGGATGTTCGTTTTCAGCGTAGGACATGATATGTGAACTAGCTTTTCTGGATTTTTAATCCACACCAAAATAATGGGAAGGTGATCGAGGAAGAAAAGGACGTTCCAAAGCCAGGTGGGCCGATGACCGCCCCCTGCAGCACATAACGCCCCTAACGCCCCTTGTGGCTAACGCCCCTCCATGCAACAATTACCCAAGCTGTCTCCGCAATGTTTACAAGTGCGGTAAATAGCGTAACACCGACCTAGTACTTTCCTTGTGGTGAACTTTCACGAAAAACCAATGATCCCTACCAATAATTAGCGCGAACAAATGCAGAGCCTAATGACGAAATTTGCAAAGTGATATGTGAGAGCGCCAGCCAGGGGAAATCCAGTAAGGGAACCGCGTATCGAGTTCGAATTATTGCAAGAATAGTGACTTCACGTCGTGTAACCTGTCCTTGAAGTTGAACACTCTCTCCTGTTGCGTTGTTTACAATTATACACTCAGCTTATCAGCTCTGCTTCCCCCATTATATGATCCGAGAAGCTTGTGGTTGTATTTAGATACCGAAAATGCAAGAGAGAATGAATTCCCAGTGAAAGCGTATCTGGAAGACCATTCAGCGGAACAAATAGGGGAAGAACGAGCGAGGACATCCCCCGGACTTTAGGCGGCGACTCCTCAGACGTCCGCTCATGGTTAGTCGCCACTAGATGCAGCGGCAGACACAACCACTCACTGTTTACTACCAGACACAGAACACATGTTACAACCGATAAGAAAAGGTTGCAGTTGCGTGCCTTTCGAGTGACGTAATGAGATACAAATAATTATAATGGGTATGCTGATGATTATGTTTCATTATTTTGGATAATAAAGAAACTGTCCTCAAGTTTAGGAACAGATTTACTTAAGTTATTACAAACACAATGAAAAGTCAGTCACCTCTGATATCATACACAGCATAATACTTCTGATAATACACTGCCAGATAATAATTGTAAAAACGTAATTTGTTATTCTATACTAATACCTAGCGCTTTACAACTCAGCTAAATCTAAGATAAAACCATGAACGGTTGCAAACTATTACTTTTGCAAAAGAAACAATACACCTTTCATCCGAACGAATTTAGAATACGTTATTTCGTTTGATTGTATGGAAATGCGCTGATTGATGAATAATTATAGTAAAAAAATAATTATATCTTATATTGCTTTCTAACCCCGGGCCACTACTTTTACATCCGACGAAATAAACCACCTCCCCCCTCCTCCTCCTCCTCCTCCTCCTCCTCCTCCTCCTCCTCCTCCTCCTCCTCCTCCTCCTCCTCCTCCTCCTCCTCCTCCTCCTCCTCCTCCTCCTCCTCCTCCTCCTCCTCCTCCTCCTCCTCCTCCTCCTCCTCCTCCTCCTCCTCCTCCTCCTCCTCCTCCTCCTCCTCCTCCTCCTCCTCTCCTCCTCCTCCTCTCCTCCTCTCCTCCTCCTCCTCCTCCTCCTCCTCCTCCTCCTCCTCCTCTCGCCTCCTCCTCCTCCTCCTCCTCCTCCTCCTCCTCCTCCTCCTCCCTCCTCCTCCTCCTCCTCCTCCTCCTCCTCCTCCTCCTCCTCCTCCTCCTCCTCTCTCCTCTTCCTCTTCCTCTTCCTCTTCCTCTTCCTCTTCCTCTTCCTCCTCCTCCTCCTCCTCCTCCTCCTCCTCCTCCTCTCCTCCTCTCCTCCTCCTCCTCCTCCCCCTCCCCTCCTCTCCTCCTCCTCTCGGCCTCCTCCTCCTCCTCCTCCTCGGCCTCCTCCTCCTCCTCCTCCTCCTCCTCCTCCTCCTCCTCCTCTTCCTCTTCCTCTTCCTCCTCCTCCTCCTCCTCCTCCTCCTCCTCCTCCTCCTCCTCCTCCTCCTCCTCCTCCTCCTCCTCCTCCTCCTCCTCCTCCTCCTCTCCTCCTCTCCTCCTCTCCTCCTCCTCCTCCTCCTCTTCGGCCTCCTCCTCCTCCTCCTCCTCCTCCTCCTCCTCCTCCTCCTCCTCCTCCTCCTCCTCCTCCTCCTCCTCCTCCTCCTCCTCCTCTTCCTCTTCCTCTTCCTCTTCCTCTTCCTCTTCCTCCTCCTCCTCCTCCTCCTCCTCCTCCTCCTCCTCCTCCTCCTCCTCCTCCTCCTCCTCCTCTCTCCTCCTCTCCTCCTCCTCCTCCCCCTCCCCCTCCTCCTCCTCCTCCTCTTCGGCCTCCTCCTCCTCCTCCTCCTCGGCCTCCTCCTCCTCCTCCTCCTCCTCCTCCTCCTCCTCCTCTTCCTCTTCCTCTTCCTCTTCCTCCTCCTCCTCCTCCTCCTCCTCCTCCTCCTCCTCCTCCTCCTCCTCCTCCTCCTCCTCCTCCTCCTCCTCCTCCTCCTCCTCCTCCTCCTCCTCCTCCTCCTCCTCCTCCTCCTCCTCCTCCTCCTCCTTCTCGACTCTTCGAAAAAATGAAATAGAAATAGTAAACAGGGAGGAAATCACAAACGGATCGGCGAGAAAAACAAATTATTTGCAAAACGAGACAAGCCTGTTTGCTCGCCATACGTGGTGTATCAAATAATCCTTCGATTCCATGTGGGAATATCAAATAACTAACGCCACAGCTGACTGCTGGCGGATAAGTGAGTGCGACTCCGAAGTGTTTGGTTTAACCAAGGAGATAACCTTATACCTCCTTGGTTTAACTTGGGATGTAGGGCATGGGTACGTAGGGAGGTTGGTGATTTTGCAACAAGTGGATGACAGTATGCGTTAAAGGGAACTTTGTTGACATGTACAACCCAGTCGGACCCCTAATTATTTTCAGACTGCAGCAAATCATTCTTATCTTATCATCCTCTTCTCATATCCATGTCATCACTCTTGTTTTTTGTGTAACCATCAAGCTAGAGTAGTGGTGGCGCCATATGGGGGTATGTGGGCATTTGCCCCCCCCGCCTTCGAGTAAGGGGATTGCTCTGCCCCCCTCATCTACCCCCCCCCCCCCCACACACACACACACCAGTAAGAATTACATGGTTTTGAGTGTTTTGTCTTTTTACACCATTTTGCTGCCTGAGATACAAGTACTGTTGTATAGCCTAGATGTCATATACAATATTGCGCCACTTTTGATCGCATTGATTACTTTCGTACTGCTACATACAATGATTGTTTTTGTTATGTCCTGTCATTTATCGAATTTTTTTGAAAGAAGAATTTTAAAGTCGCAATACGAAATGAAATTGAGAAATTGGTATATTCAATGATCGGCTGTGAGAGTGTTTCTAAAATAATCTATAAATCTTACCACTTATACAATTTCTAGGCGGATTATACAACAAAACCACATCTAATTTTATCAACATTTTTCACCTCACTGTGCCAAAAAGAAGGCAAAAGTTTCATTTTTGATAGAAGATGATATTATGTATATCACCAGATTTGCGTGTAATCCTATGGCATTTAGCTTGCAATCGCGAGCTTTTTCTGCGCGTGATTGGGCGAGCCGTGAATACGCGAGTCGATGGATCGATAGTATCCATACTCTTTTACTATTTTGCCCTGGGGAAAATAGTAAAAATACTATTTTCGCTAGGGCAAATAGTTAAATGACGTCATACAAAATACATAATGGATCTATTTTTGATCACATGACATTCTCGACGACGAATGACATGGCTAGAACATTCTTATGAGGGATATAATATCGACTATCAATATAAACTATGTTCATTATCCTCTCTGCTTATCATATCGTCCTGTTTTAGTTCATGGGGCTCCTTCTTGTTTTTATTTCAGCACTTCAAGGTAAATAGTGCTAGACATGTAACGAAAACAAATGCATTGAACCCTAAGTTATTTCCAGACTGTTTTCAGACTACGCCGACGATGTTTGTGATAACATATTATGTATTATCTTATCATCCCCTTCTCAAATAATTGATAAAGTCCCCTATTCAGGCAGAGAGGAGCAACAAAATGGGAGAGACGATTCAGGGATTCGTGTTTTTGTTTTTATACACCTCTATTGGGTTCTCAGGGGAGTGAGTAGGAGTCACTATTCCTGGCTCGTATAGGGCGGGAGTCTTCCGCGCGATTAGGCACGCCCTAAACAGTGGGCTCACTGACACGGGCTGTAGCCGATGGCGGCGGCCGGCGGAGGTCAGGGCGGGTGATGGCCGTCAAAGCGTCACTTGTATGCTTGTTGCCCTGCTCGCTCGGCGCCGCTCACTGCTTCGCTGGCATAATGGAAGACCAGGGAAATGGGAGTGGGAGTCTCCCCGGGAAGACACGGTACTGGTGCTTTATCCCCACACCCACCCCACCCCTTTCTCATTATTCTAACCTGTCTAATGACAGAGGTTGAATCTCTTCCTTTCTTTCGATACGGATTTAAAAAATCAATGCTTTCGGCATGGCTGAACAGGTGTACTAACCCTATAGTTAGCAACTAAATGATATCTTCTTGCATACTTAGCCCTGGCTACCATCTGAAATAGACTTAGAATGGAATTAAGTTGCGGGGGGGGGGGGGGGGGGTTAATAAATATGAACCCAGAGGGCTAGCGCCCTCCTTTTTATAGTATAGCTTGCACTACATGAACTGTTAAAACGCTGTGTAAAAAAACGCTGTGCAAAAATGGTTGTTGAATCTTTTTATACAACTTTAGGTGTAGCATGAATAGTTGTAGAAAGAAGGGTTGTGTAAAGCGGCCATTGTTCAAGCGTTGTTGACAAGTGTTAAATCACGTGATAGTTTCGACCGCGAAATCACCTTTTTGTCCCCCCAGCAGACTAAGCGAACCGAGTTAGCGCAGTCAGTAGCGTGTTAGACTTATAACCCAAAGACCCCCGGTTCGATTTCGACCTTGCCGCTTTTTAGTACAATCCTTTTTGTATTTGCTATTTCAACAACAGTATTGTTGAAATTTATTCTAAACAACAGTTGTTGAAAAAATTAAAACAACAGTTGTGTAAACTTTAAACAACTGGGGTTGTTGAATGTTTTCAACAACAGTTGGATGGTTCATATGTTAAACAGCGGTTGTTGAAAATGTTCAACAAGTTGTTGAATTTGTTTACACCGCGTTTTAACAGTGTGTATAGGAGACGTGTGACTAAAAATTCATTTATTTGTAGGTTGTTGCTAAACAAAAATGACTGTGTAAACTATCCGTACTCCCAGCGTGTCTATATGTATATCATCTTGAAGGAAATTCAATGTTTTTGATAGCAAATATTATAATTATGCTGACGTTACGTATCCTTTCTAGTAACAAACAAAATTGCCAATATAAATGTATTATTCGTCAAATCATCTGCCATGTTGGACGCCATCTTGGATATGGAGGTAAAATAGTTGGTGTAATCCTGTTGTAGAGATGTGGCAACCGAAAGTCACCCTTTTTTCCGGCTTTGCATGGCCCTCAGCCTACTGAATAGGTATAGAGGCGTCACTCGATGTGCATGGATACACGTAAAGGGCTTTGAACCCGACTTTGACGCCAGATGTGTTGCAGCTTGCGTTTAATACTTGTTTACACACTGTGTGTATTTTGTCGAGTCCTCTTTTCAGAAAAGATGTGTTACACAAACAGTCTTTATCCATTATCAACAATAATATTAGATCTGCATTAATGGGTTTGTTCGCAATCATACTAATAAAAAAAGTATTGCAGCTTGCGTTACTTGTTTACACACTGTGTGTATTTTGTCGAGTACTCTTCTCATATCAGAACTGTGTTACAAAAACAATCTTTATTCACATCAACAATGATATTATATGATCTTTAGTTATGCGTTTTCTCTTTATGAATGGGTTAGATCTGGGTTCAAATGTATCAACATGTGCTTGATTTGCCTCCCATATCTGTGTTGTTCGTACTTTTTTTTTTAGAATATATGGAAATTGGTCATAACGGTACTTGTATTTTTTATATATTTCACAACCTTTTAATTGAATTGAATTCATTTATTTATTTTGCATATCCGAATCATAGTTAGAAAAATGAAATACAATGAGATGTGTTACAAAAGTAAAGAAAGTGACTGCATGTATTGTCATAATTTATACAGCCAACGTAATCAAAACAAAATATATCTCTTGCGGTAACCGCTTACGGTGATCGGCATCAATTTTTAACCACTGCAAAGTGTACAATGTTACATTCAGTTTTCATTTGTGTTTTGTAACTGAAGTATATGAGTGGTTAATTAGTCAGGTTTATATTGTTAGATCTGACACTGAAATGCAATGTAATGTAATGAAATGCACAGTAATCCACCCTCGCCCCCAAATCCAAATGAAGAATGATACAATACAAATATTTAAGGTAAATAATGCAACAAAACTTATATTTGTTAATTGTATAATTTACTCTTTGTGAAAGAACACAAATAAAAACAACACACATTTTGTCCATTTTATGGTGATATGTCGCATTGAATTTAGGCAATAATTTCCAAAAAGGAACTGCTTGCAACGCAAGCGGTAATTGTATCATTCTAAAAGGAAATTGCCGACATTGGCAATCAAATATTGCAATATTCTATACGACGAAGAAAAAAAAAAGATTCCAAGATAGGAGTAGCCGGCTGTTGATGACACTTTTGAATTTATGATCTAAGTTCATTATCTCATTATCGAATGCGCGAAGAATACATATGATTATATCGCGTCAGTCACGGACTATCAACCGGCGACAAAAGAGTTATATAAAAGGTCTTTAACAATATCATCGCTGGATTAAATCGTCCTGTTTTCGTTCAATCAAATAACATTTTCATAAAGTGAAGCACTACTATTCTGCTAAGCGGAACGGTGACTATGAAAAAAAAAGGGTGGCCAAGGTCAACCCATTAAAGTTGAGGGATTAATCCAACTTTTTGGTTATTTCAGACAAAAGGAAACCAAAAGGCGTGCATTATTATCGTAACGCATTTCAAGCGCAGTCGAAAGGATCGCTCCTAATCGAGATATCCATCACCTTTATTGAAACAAACTCGCGCCCTTACATTCACCCCCGAAACAAGGCAAACGATCGAGTCTGTATTCGGCCAAAGCAATCAACCCAGCCTACACTAACTTTTGTAACGGTCAATTGGCTTTCAGTCCACTCTCTTCACGGATCAAGGCTTCCATCACGCCCATGTGGCTCTTGTCCATCCCGCACGATGGACCTTTCTTTTGTCGTTTGATCACCACATTCTCAGGTCATAACCCACATTTTGCCCTTTTTATTCCGGAGAAGTCATCTTTGTTGAACATTAATTATTTTGCAGAACAATCATAGGGGTTAGAGAACTCGAAAGTCTTACAAAAATCATTCCTAGACTGTCGCCAGTGGTTTCTGGAAAATATAGTAATTACCGCGTTATCAATAAACAGATTTTACGTGTATACTTCACACGGACAATAAATTAAAGAGCAAATTAAATCAATTTAACAAAATAGTTCACATTATTTACATGGTGTAAGAAACTTAATTGTGTTACTTGATTAAAGAGGACTTCTAAAGCTGCTTTAAGCTGCGAGGTTTTCATCCATGCTGAACAATTTCCCTTCAATCTGTATCAACATAATACAAAAGCAAATATCTCCCTCTCTTACAGTGAATCTCGCACACCAACCTCTTGAACAAAGACTAATGTATATGTGACGTACACAATCATGCGGAGGTTCCCTGTCTGAGGGAGGCACTTGGCAAATTTAAGATTTGAATGAAAGTACACTTTCAAGGAAACTTCAATTATAAACATGTCCCCAGTTATCATCATCATTATCCTCTTCCTTATCCTCCTCTTCCTCTTCTTCTTCGTCCTTTCTCTTAATTATTTTCCTTTACATAATTATACAATGTTATACCATAGCAGAGAGGTAGGATGACAGGTTATAGAGCCATAGCAGGGCACAATGTGATCTATACTTGCCAGATAAGAAGATAATTTATGACTGGTATATATTCTCCTCCAATTCGTGTCAACCATTTGTAATTTATTTTAAATTGTTGCTCTTTCCCCCGTTCTTTTCCTGATGATAATTATCAGGTTGTTGTACAGGACCAGGAAACGCAACAGAGTATGGTGGTAGCTACGCTTGCCGAGGGGAACTACTTTGGTGAGATCAGTCTTCTGAAGCTGGATGAAGGTCAGAACAGGCGGACGGCCGATGTGGTTTCAACGGGCTACTCGGAACTACTCTGCCTATCTAAAAAGGACCTCATGCAGGTTCGCCTATTCATTTATTTTAGGAATATACATATTTACTCCTTTAATATTTGTATTTGTTTCCTCACCTTTTTTTTCCTTTCTTAAAACAATCATAATTTGAACTGGTATGATCATCATACCCATGTGGTATCAACAGGCTACTCAGAACTGCTATGTCTATCTAAAAAGGACCTCATGCATGTTTGATCTATTCGTACATTTGTTGTAATGAATATTTAGATTTTCTTTTACAGTATATCTATGTTAATTTCCTCATGTACTAGTGTTTGACTTCAACGATCATTTTGGTTATGTCAACATATTTAATGTTGGATAACCCATAAGGCATGGAGGGACAAAGCAGACAAAAAGGCCTTTGTGATTCAGTGAATGGATGTTTACCACACATGTATATTCATGTAAAAATAATGTGCACATAAATGTGCTTATCTTGTTTATTTTAATCGTGTTATTAACATTCCCATTTATTGTGTTATTTCTTAGGTTATCTATGTACAGTACATCATAATTTATATAAAAGTCTTATTTTATGATTTACCCTTTGTCGTTCATCCATGCTACAGTATTCATACAAATGTATCCTTGTCCCGTCATATGCACCCTCATTTCAGGCGAGTACAAAAGAAAGAACAAAAAGTGAAACAATAGAAAAAAAATCAACAATGAACCAAGAGATTCGCCTAATGTTTAGACCTTTATGAAAAGGAAACGTAGCTAATGTTAATCACTAATCTCAAATTATGCTTTTAAGAATTTGAAGGAAAATAGACTCTTTTATATAGTAACTAAATCATTATTGTTTTTCCCCTATACGTATGTCTGACAGGCCTTAGTAGAATATCCAGACGCCAAGAAGGTGCTTGAGAAACATGGAAGAGACCGCATGGAAAAGAACAGAGAAGCCGCCAGGTATTCTTTTTTTATTATTCGTAATTATTTATTTACTTATTAATTTAGGTATTTATTGTATTTTTTACATGTATTCCTTTATTTATGTATCTATTTTTAAAATTATTTATTAAGGAATTGATTAATGGAATTGTTTATT
>JBAMJV010004171.1:0-85952 GCA_037951105.1 Echinarachnius parma | reverse complement strand
CATACATTTTGTACACAAAATTTCAAATTTGTTCAATTTTCTCAAAATTTATGTTTACCCTTCGTTCGAGTTCAACACAATTCATTTGTAGAATGCTTTTATTCATAACATATCATGAGTTCGGGGAATGAAAAAAAGTGACTATGAAGAAAACTGTAAAAATGGGAACTTTTGTGTACAAAACATATGGGGAGTTGTCCACACACTTATCAGAGTGCGTTGCCAATTTGAGTTCCCCATAGGAATAAATGGACATCTTCAAAGAGCCGTAGTTTTCTTGTTTCTTGCCCGATTATGCTCTAACTTTCAGAGATTATTCCTCTTAATCTCCTCAAGACTATGAAAGCAACATTTTGCTTGGGTTTCATTGCCCTTTAATAAAGCATAAACATGCATGCATGAAGGAATCATGAACATTAAAAAGGGAACAACCCCCCCCCCCCCCCCTTGGGCTGCCAAGTGAAAATGTGATGTGGAAAACATCACTTGCGGGGATTCAAAATAGCAACCCCACCCCCCCCCCCCCCCCCCCCCCTGCCCTTAGTTGCTATTTATGATGAAATACATACAATTCAGACAAATAAAATGTGATTTTGGACTGATATCAAGCAGCAAAATCTAACTTTATGACATAATTATAATTATATCAAATTGATTTTGGTTTTATTTCATGTTTTTTTACATGAGAAAGATATAAATATATATATCTCATTCTTATTGCACTGTTTTACAAAGAAAAATAAAATACAATTTGACTAGAATTGTAAAGCCACTCTTTGCCCCCCTCCCCTTCTCCCCCACCCCCATGCAGCCACGGCAATTAGAGTAAGATTGATCCCCTTTCCCAAGTCCACACTGCTCAAAATCAAATCAACTCAATTCTTTTCTACGTCGTATTTATTTAATTTTCGGATTAACGAACCCTATTTCATTTTAGGACTAACGAACCTTCGGAATAACGAACCCGATTTTATTTTCGGATCAACGAACCTTCGGAATAACGAACCTTCGGAATAACGAACCTTCGGAATAACGAACCTTCGGAATAACGAACCTTCGGAATAACGAACCTTCGGAATAACTGAACCTTCGGAATAACGAACCTTCGGAATAACGGACTGTATAAACCATAATGATAACGAAGTGAGCATTCAATTCAGATGCATATGGAATGAATGTTCAATAGAAAACGAATCAGTTTGAGCATACAAATGTTTTCTTCACTCGTCGGTTGAGAAAGAGAAGAGCATGTCACTTTTTGTATACATCGGAGGTAATGTTAAAGAGATAGTTGAGTTTTGGTATAGAGGGCGCTACACAAAATAAATTTTTTTGTGAGATAATGAAAACTTAGTGTCAAATTCGAAAGAGCATGCGATTTTTTGGGCCGTGACGATTTTGTATTTTGTTTTGTTATGTGAAAAACAGAGAGGAGCTTCGAACAAATGACGATGTTAGTATTCAATCACCATCTATCTATTATGATTATTTATATAATTATGGGATCGCCCTGTATCGTCGCAATCCGAGAGACAGAGCCTTTAGGTTCGAGGTTCGAACCTGGGCCGATTTGTACGCGAGCGGCGGAACTCTGATCGCTCAATATACGCATGTTTAGGTCCAGGATCTCAGCCCCCCCCTCCCCTTCGCCCATGGTATCACCCAGTGGCGTAGCGTGGTCGGACTGATTGGGGAGGGGTCCGGAGGGGGGGGGGGGGGAGGGCACGCGAGTTCTTGGGGGCACACTTATGTATTTGTTTGTATTTGTTCACACCATTCCCCCTCGTGATTTTCATTCTTGGGTGTGGGTGGGGGGGGGGGGGGGGGGCACACGGGTATCGCTGTACCAGGGGTAGTAGGTCCAGTGCTAGAAAATACTGTCATACCCAGGTCAGTCAACTAGCAGTGCACTTGTACAAATTTAGAGTTCAAACTTCAAGTATACAATTAAATTAATAACATTTGTTATCTTGCTGTTGGAAGTGTATAAACTCCAGGCGTCATTGATCATTGTATCGTAAAACTCATGGTGAAAAGGGGTATATAAGCTGACCTAGAAAAATAACCAAATTGTTTGCATTTCGATCACACATTTACAAAAACACCCCTTGTAAAAAGATTTCAAGTACGAGTATATACGCAGACGGAAAAAATATCTTATGACCCTGCAGAAAAATTAACCTGACTTTTCCCTTTTTGCGAACATCGTCTTGAAATTATACAATTTTGTGTAATTTCCACAAACTCAGACTTTTCCTTTTCTTTTTTCTTTTTCTTTTTGGTGAACATTGTCTTGAAATTATTCCCTTTTATTTTATTTCCGCGAACAAAGGCTTGCGAACCCACCCCCCCCCCCCTTTCGCGAAATCGAGAACGACCATGCTTACACACGGCCAATGAGAAGTTACACCACCGGGGGCGTTTCAAAAAGATAGAACTGGATCTAACAATTCCTTTCCATTCCTTTCTTTTTTAAACATAATTCTAAACTTTAATCATAACACTATTATATCCTTTTACAGAAGCAGTAATTATCTTACAATATTTTTGTCTGTGTTTATTCCCCTTTGAATTTATAAGTTATTTTGGAGGTGGGTTTTTAATTTGATTTCGCCTTTTCTCATTTTCTCCCCCCTCTCTCATCCCTTCCCCTCCCTCCCCCTCTCTCGCCCCCATCTCCTCCACCTCTCTCACTCATCATCTCCCCTCTCAATCTCCCTCACTCTTTTTCTTTATCTGTAATATTACCTCTTTTCCCTACTTCTTCAACTGCGCAGAACAAAAGAAAAAGGTATAGGTTTAAAATGTGTTTATTTGATGTTTTAATTATTTCATTTATACAAAATCATCACATAAAAAATACATAAACATTTTATTATACATTCAGTATATTTGTGTTTTAAAAGATATAAACATAATGATATACAATCCATATAATATAATGAATTTATATCATCGCCAATGCAAAATTCTCAATGTTATTAAAAAAAACAAAAATGTGTAAACAAATCATATAATTATCATGCTTATCATCGTGCAGTTACTCTTCGTTTGAAAATAATGTAACAGCTACACAAGGACCCGAGACGCGATGACAACATTCTGATAACAACATAAATGTATTTTAGTCATTAACAAAAACATCAAGTGGTGAAGATACCGTAATTGGGGGGCTGCCGACCTTCTGGGAATATTTGGGGGAAACAAGGCCACTGGGACGACCACCAGAAGAAGAAGAAGAAGAAGAAGACATCGAAGAAGATGTCAGACAGCGATACAGCCACATTTCATTTGCTATGTGGATGTGTTTACACGTTTTAGACGTAATTACCTCTTTCAAACCATCCTGAGGAACTTATTCCATATGCTTCTACCTATATTTAGGATGTCACAATTATATATTTTCCCAAAACGGACAAGGGGTTTGATAAATGTAGTATTACTATGCTACAACTTAATCTTCACTATTTTTGTGTGAAAATAATCCGAGTTCATGGTCGATTCAAACAGTCAACGAGATCCCCTTTACAATCAACAGAGGTAAGTAATAACTTTGATTGCACGGATCCCGACTGGCTTTTGAAAATAATACACTTACAATCAATAGCCCACCGTCGTTTCAATTAATCAATGCCATTCATGATAGTACTCAGGATAATTAATAATATCTTGAATACAAGCTACTTACACGTGTGTCGCATGAGTAAAGTCGCCTGCTACAAATTTTGGCAACACTTATTGTCGAAGATTTGGAAGTGATTCTTGTTGGAGTCTAGACCAAAAAATCAGTCTCTATATTCCGCTTGTTGTTTCACTTACCACTTCATATACGGTGTGGTATAGTGTGGCGTCAGCAATACTTGAAGGATTAACCCCATTCAGAGTCGGTTATTTCTGACTAGTTCGAGTCGAGCCTTATATAGTTAATAGCAGATTAAAACAACCTGAGTACGGGTACGATTCGGAAGACACCTGATTAAAATATACATTAAGATTTGGCAAATAGCAACCCAATATATATATACCTTTAAATGTACTTTTATTATAATACATATTTCCAATAAAAAAATAGAATTAGCTTTAAAAATTTCGATATAATTATGATTGACTAGTCATTATACAGTCCGTGGTCCAGATAGGCTCGCATTCTGTGTTGCCTATATAACACGCATAAGCTCTAGGTCTTGCTCTATGACTGGCTATATAGGCCCATCTCTAGACCCATAGTCCTATATAATCTAGACTAGTGGATAGCTGGCGTTGGTGGCGATACCACATTGGTTGTGGTTGTCACGTGACATCCAGATGTATCCCTCCTGGCCCCATCCTGTGCCCCAGCTGCATGGAAAAGGGGAGAAAATAAATGAGATAAGTAAAGGAATTAATAATAATTACGGATTTAGCCAAATTAATGAGTTTGATATAAGAAGAAACCACGACAAAACGTTGAAAAGAAAGCTTGATTTTTTGTTTTTCGTTTATAAGGTATATAGGGCGCTCCAGAAGAAAAAGTTTCTCGAGAAGAACGGAATTTAAACGGAGACAAATGTGAGAGACATGATGGCGAATAATGCTCATTCGTAACTGAAAGTCGTTTGCGAAAATTCAACAAAGAATTACAAAAATATATCACAAAATACAATTAATTACATTTTACGGTTATATCATAGTTTATTAGTAGATTATTTAAACGTCGGTCTCTTCTACGATGGATGTTCCACTGAGACTGTCTCTATATATCTCCACTAATAACCGCCTTTGATATGGGCTGGTAGTAGGAAGAACAAGATGGTAGCTCAAAGAGTATTGTGTCTTGAGCCGACCATGACACTCAGAGGGGGAAACCCGTCTCACCTGTTCTTGACAATGTAGTACTCATCTCCGGATGATGTCTGGTCGTATCCAACAGCCAGCACACAGTGGTCCAGCATCGAGCTAGAACAGTCGGGCTCATTGTACACCCCTAGAAAACAATGATTGCAATATCGTTATAATAAACTTAATACTTATAATTAAGACAAACGTGTAATTGTATTGTTTCGAAACTGTTTGATGTTATGTTATATTAAAGCAGCCAGGCGCGCCGATTCGTTCGGAAAACACAATGCATTTGGGGGAGGGGGGGGGGGGGGGGGGGCGAGCATTGTTTGTGAACAATGCTCTGCCACCCCCCCCCCCCCCTCCCCCCCCCCCCCCCCCCCCCCCCCCCCCCCCATGCATCTGAAGTCCCACACCAGTATTTTGTGAATAGTGTCCTCTGAGTCGACTGTGTTACACATTGTAACTTGGATTTGACTAGTCTGAAACCAAGGCAAAGGTATCATTTTGTAATTTGGTAGTTTCGAAGAATATTTTTGTTTACCTTTCCTCAAAACCAATGAAAAAAATGTTAGTGGGCCTCTACAAAGGCAGGCGAGGATAGAAAACTTAAAGGGCAATGAAACCCAAGCAAAATGTTGCTTTTATAGTCTTGAAGAGATTAAGAAGAATAATCTCTGAATGTTAGAGCATAATCGGGTAAGAAACAAGAACACTGCGGCTCTTTGAAGATGTCCATTTATTCCTATGGGGAACTCAAATTGGCAACGCACTCTGATAAGTGTGTGGACAACTCCCCACATGTTTTGTACACAAATGTTCTCATTTTTACAGTTTTCTTCATAGTCACATTTTTCCATTCCCCCAACTCATGATATGTTATGTATAAAAGCATTCTACAAAACATATGTTGAACTTGAACGAAGGGTAAACATAAATTTTGAGAAAATTGAACAAAACTGAAATTTTGTGTACAAAATGTATGGGGAGTTGTCCACAACTTTGCCAGAGTGCGTTGCCAATTTGAGTCACTCAAAGAAATACATGGCTCTTTTCAAAGAGCCATAGTTTTCTTATTTCTTGACCGATTGTGCTCAAATTTTCAGAGACTATTCATTATATTTAGTGTCTTATATTGCATACAACAATTTGTCTGGATTTCATTGTCCTTTAAAGGTCTTGCAGTAAAGCATTTTAAAAGCTGAATACAGGCAGGTTGTTAAGGCGGTTAAACAAACTTTACTAATCCCAACTCAACTAAACTCAACCCAACTCAATTGTTTTTACCTGAGGCGTAGAACTGGAATGACTGTTGACTGGCATCAATGCACACTGAGATTGGTCCTTGGGATGCAAGGGCCTTCTGCAACGCATGTTCGCTCTCGGCCTTAATCTCCGTAACTCCAGTAATCGTAGCTCCAACTGCCGACTCCTTGAAATGGCACGTTTCAGTCTGAATTAGAAGAAAATAATAATAATACAAAATATAATAAGAGATACTATTGTAAAGAAATTTAATAACAGTTAAAAGGATAATTTGATGATTTGATGATTTTTTTTTTTAGACTGGACCTATTCGGATGCTATATAGGGCCTTCTGCAACGCATGTTCGCTCTTTGCCAGTAATCGTAGCTCCAACTGCTGACTCCTTGTAATGATACGTTTCAGTATGATTTAGAAGAAAAGAATAATAACGAAATATTTTAAAGAACTTGTAGCTGTACAATTTCGTTTTCAGAGATAGGCATAATCATACGGATGATGGGAATTTCTGCAGCGCATGTTCGGTCTTTGCCTTCACCTCGGCGACTTCAGTAGCTCCAACCGTCGACTCCTTGAAATGCACGATTCCGTCTGATTTATTCAGACGGAAATAATCATTATGAAAATAATGGATTGAAGAAACTGAAGAGTAGTTGAAAGGAATCATTCAAAGATTGTTCGTTTTCTGATATAAAATGTATTCGTTCATTGCCTTAAATTGGTTGGTTGGTTGGTTGGTTGGTTGGTTGGTTGGTTGGTTGGTTGGTTGGTTGGTTGGTTGGTTGGTTGGTTGGTTGGTTGACTGATTGATTGGTTCATGTAGTAATTCAATTTGACTATAAATGTATTTAGTGATTTAAGTGACTTAAAGATGATTCACAGATTCTTTAATTTGTGTCCTTCTTCGGTTTATCGATTGATCAATCGTTTGACGTATTGCTTGATTGATCAATTGGTCGAATTATTTATCGAATCAATCAAATTTACCTCGCCCACATATGGGTATCCGTCCTCGGTGTCAATCCCGTGGTTCTTCAGGATGTAGTTGTATCCCCAGACCGGCCAGCCCCCGTTGCATCCGGCGTCCCCTTCTGCCGCTGAGCAGTCCACCAGGTTCTGTTCGCTGAGGCTCACCAACTGTCCTGTCTGCTTGAAGTGTTGACCTTCTAGCGACCCAATGGCACTGAACGCCCAGCAAGATCCGCATTGACCCTGGATAAACGAAAAACGATGCCGTTGAGAATTGAGAGGAAATAAGATTTCATGAAACAACGTTAAAAATTCAACAGAGATTCAATTCTCCGAGGATTCCATCAAGTTCTGTTCGCTGAGGCTGTCTAGCTGTCCCGTCTTCTTGAAGTGTTGTCCCTCCAGCGATCCGATGACACTGAACGCCCATCAATATCCACATTGACCCTGAATACAATTTAATTAATAGCGATGTCATTGATAACGGAGACAAATTCAAGTTCATTACGTTAAATTTGGCTGAAAGAACGTTTAGTTCAAAAGAGAGTCTTTCTACGAAGATTCCACCAGGTTCTGTTCACTGAGGCCGACTAGTTGTCATGTCTTCTTGCAGCGACCCGAAGGCACTGAACGCCCAGCAGATCCGCATTAGTCCTAGTTATGTACAATTTAAGGAATAACGACATTGAAAATTGATAGATAACAAAGTTCGATTGAGAAGAAACTATGTTCGTTATGTTAGATTTGGCTAAAACAACGTTTATAATTCAATATAATTATATTCTTTCTACGAAGGGTGATCGTAATATTATGATGAGTATACACAGAATACAAGGACTTAACGTATTCTAATAGTTCTACCTAATCCTCGATGGGGGTATATAAGGTGCTCGCCTACCTCCAGTCAATTGAATTAGAAAGGGAGAGGATTTAACTCTGGCGCGAGGAACATGGCCGTTGGGATGATTAAGGATCAGTGGTATCCTTTTCTCACCTATTCCTTGATTTCTTTCTCAAATCTCATTGGGATCTTTCGCTTTAGGAATCTTCCATATTAAAAATAAATCAGTGGTATATCCTTTCTATATTTCACCTATTCCTTATTTTCTTTCTCGAGACTATACTGAATCTGGGGAGAATTATTTAAATATATAGGCACCCTGGCGGGAGGACGTTTCGCTCATGGAGTCTTCCAGATTAAGTTATACAGAATCCAATTGATAAACTTATACGTTTGTAAGATTCTTAAATGCCTATATACCTGATCCTTGATGGGGGTAACGTATCCCTCCTTCCTCCAATCGACTGAGTCCGGGAGAGAGAGAAACGCTGGCGCGAGGAAGGTGGTCGTCGGGAAGTTTTGCTTCGGGAGTCCCTTCTTCAGTCCAGTTCTGGTCGCGATAAACTCTGCATTAGTCTGTCAAATTAATGAAAAAATAATCATTATCATCAAGTGTTCAAATATGAGAATTATATGTTTGTTTATTTGTGGAAGGAAAGATAAGGAAACTCTGGTGGATGGTTGTTGACCTTAGGTCCGGGAAGGTTCTTGCGAAAACTGTGCATTGGTCTGCCAAAATGGTATTTCGACAATAACCATGGATAATAATAATGGTGCTGGAATATGTTGTAGTAATTTCATAATTTTGTCTTCAATGAAACTAGTACCCCTTTTATACTGCGTGTGAGTTAGAGCGCTTCAGGAGTGGTCTTGAACCCGGGCGCGGTATGAAAATTGTATTTGATTTCAAAACATTAATTGCGATAAGTTAAATTTATTATTATTATGCATGTTATATGCTACATGATATATGTCTTATAGTTTCGTCATTATCAAATATGGCTCTCCGAACACTTGCCGGGTGTGTTGCATAGGGAAAGAGGATTACGGAGCCTAAATAATATTCTGGGGATGTAAGCTCCCTGACAATATTATCTTCTTTTTCTCTTTTGGCTATACTTACCCAAACTATACCTAAGGGTTCGCCACAGGAGATCAACCTTTTCAAAGATAATAATTATGTACCCCCAAGTAAATGATAATGATACTATGTAAATTAAAAGATAGAGGAAACTGACTAGAAATATATAATAATAACAGTGAAATATTAACGGAGAAAATTAGGCTTTGTCGGATATCGAATCCGACACCCCCGGATTGCTAGATATGGCGTTTGTTTGATAAGTATATAGGTTATTATTATGAACAAACAAATACGTCTGCTGAAGAAAAACAAATCGACTGACCATGTCACCGAACTCGTTCATGGCGAGCTGGAATGTGGTCTTTTTAAGGCTGTACTTCTCATTGTGTCTCGTGATCATCTTCAAGTTCGTCTCCCAGACCATTCGCCTCATCGACTCCTCGCCACCGATCCCGTGGTCGTAGTTCTTCCCGTAAGCCGCTTTCCACTCGGCCCAGTACGCATCGACGTCGCTCGTCGATAGCACAGCTGCGGTGGCGCCCACGGCCAGTAGTGTTACGATCAACAGCGTCTTCATTATGGTGGTGGTGTGATCTGTTGCCATGCAAAGTATTTGTGATAAGTACAATAAGTACAATATTAATTTATCTTTAAAAAACATAATAATTCGCGTATTGTAATTATTGCCTGTTATAAAGTCAGTGATAACCGACTCATAATTACGATTTTTAAAAATAGATATATCATACGGGGAAATACATCATACGGGGAAATCCAATTGTCTTTGTTCATTTTCATTTAAATTATTTCATTTAAATTATATATTTCTGAGATCAGTTTCCCTTTGGTTGAAACATAATTACCAATGAATGCCTCATAAGCATATATAAGAGACAGGTATAGGTTTCGGTTTAATTGATTGTATATGATTGTAAGCATTTCGGGGAAAAACCACCTCTTGACACTACGATTTAGTCACTTTCAGAATATAATTTGTATAATTATTCTTGCCCAATAACGTCAAGTGTCAAACCACAAATAATGTGGACAATAATGTTGCTCTTCAGTGGAATGAAATTGATTTAAAATCGGTTTCGGCTGCGCGCATTGGCGTAATTAATGGTTGAGGTGTAATAGGGGTGCACACACGCACTTATGGGGACACACTATATTTAATACTTCTTTATTTATAATTATTACTATTTTTGTTGGGGAGGGTGGGGGGGGGGGGGGGGGGGGACACGTGCCCCCGTTTTTTATTACGCCACGGTCGCATAGACCCTAAGCGGACATCCGTTGTTATCTTTCACTCCATTTGAGCACGTCGATATAATAACATCTCCCCTTTCCATGTTTGGTATACAATAATCGTGTTTTCATAGTGTGCTGTATATAACCACGAAAGTCATCGGTATAACATCCTTGTTCTCTACTGGACCTGCAGTTAAAGGGATCCAGTAACTGTGTTGACATGTGCAAACAGTTATGAATGGTTGATAACAAGTGTATTTTTGTGATCTGTTTTGTCTACTGTGTAATGTGTGGACATTATTATATTAAATGGATGTTATATGGCCAAGCAATATGAGCGAACATGCAAAGTGAACAGATATTCCCTAACTCACTGTCCATTGTACTGACTTTCCAGTGGATAATTACAAATCCGAACACTTCAATCGTACATATCTTTTTAACGAAAGGGAAATTCGAAAAAAACGAAACCTGTTTCATGCTTCTATTGGTAAATCGAATAAAACAAGGTATGAGAGAACCACTTCAGTTCTAAGTAAGTTTTGTGGACTTGGACAAATAAACACAATACTTTAAATCGTAAGCCTGTACATTAGTAGATATCCCCGGGCCTAGCTGATTTAGTAACATTGACAATGTTACTAAATCAGCTATAGGCCCGGGGATATCTAAGTAATGTACAAGCTTACGATTTAAAGTATTGTGTTCTATCACATCATACGATTTGTATCTGAGATTGAATCAAATTGCTTATTTCATATACACATTTACATTACTATATGATCTATAATAATTGAATCTTTTACAAAGTACATTTACCATGCACAATTTAAAGGGATAGTTGAGTTTTGGTCAAACTGAATTTTAGTAACCAAAACCTGCACAATTACAGTACAAACTAATTAGTTATAACTCCACCATGCTCGAAAGGAATACAAAATTACAAATGACTAAGTAAAAAGCCTGTTATCATTAAGAAAGAGCCATTACAACTCAAGAGGGCGCTCTCTAAACACTCATCGGTTTCAACCATTTCAAATAAAATATTTTGCATGTTATGTTTTGTTCAAATAGTGATTAGATAGAGAGATAATCAACAACTATTTAATACCCTCTTTTGTAATTTTTTGAAAAGAGGAAGCATTTAATTTTTTTTGTAACGGCTGGTTCAAAGTTATCTAATATTTGTGGGGCCCCACAATTATTACAAACGCTCTCTAAAAACTCATCGGTTTCAACCATCATTTCTATACAAAATTGTGCATGTGATTTTTTGATAAAATAATGATTAAATAGAGATATCATCAACAACTATTTTAAAACCTCTTTTGAAATCGTTTGAAAGAAGTGTATAAGCATTTTATGTATTTTTAATAAAAAGTCAAAATATCGCCTGGCCAGACGATATATAAATAGAATATTTTGAAATCAATTTTTACAACTATGAGAGCATTCGAAATGGAATGATTCTCATTTCACATATTTTGTTCAATGAACTTTCAAATGGAATTAAAACCAACCAATTTAGTATTAAGGGGCATTTTGGGAAATACCAATACTCAAGTGTACCTTTACTAAAAGTTAGGTGCCGTTAAATTACCACTATGAAAGTGGTATTTTACTGTAAATAACAAAATGCAAAACCTCAACATATTATTGCAGTTTCAACAGTAAGCGCCGCTGAATTTAGACAATGAACAACAACCAATGACTCACACTCCATCAAAACAAAACAAACAATCAAACACAAACACATAAAGCAAGATCATAACCAAATAAACAAATATTATACATACGAAGGACGTGCAGTATCATTTCAAAAATAATTATTAGTAGAGTTTCAACAAATCAGTGACATCGGTTGCTGAGTTTAGACACTAAATGAAGGACGAGATATTAAACAAATTATTCAGAATAAACAAAAACAAACACAGTAATAAAAAAAACCCACAAAACTATATATGTATATATAAATAGTACAACATGTATCAAGGCAGTTATATAGATTTGATTATATAATTGTTGAGAGTTACAACATTATGATTTATTATGATTTCTTACCTTGTCTTTGCTTGTGAGTATATTACACGAGAGATATACCAGACAGCCAACGATGCAGTCCGCACTGTGTAGCTCCGTTTGGGTATCCACCGGTATTTATACGGAAAAGGAAGCTGTTCACTCGATGGTGGTGAATAACTCACATGACTAGCTGATCAGAGAACAATTGTCACATGATATGACTCTATATACGTGAAAGGAATTTATGAAGAAGAAAAAAATCACAAGTGCAAAGTTCGCCCGAACTGCCCGGGTAGCTCGGGGGAATTGTATTATTTTGTTCAATTACGAATTATGGTTGACTCTGCGTGACGATGACTTGTCATAAAGAATAGTTTGCGCACATAAAGTTCAATGATTGAATGTTTATTTTGATTCTGATCAATAATAACTGAAATGCAAAAAAAGGCCTAATAAAGTACATTTTCATATAATATTAAATGATAATAACAAATGTACTCGATTTATATAGCGCATAATATGATTTATAATCATCTCTAAGCGCGTTTACGGTGATATTATTGACCCGGTCACAATGTAAACCCGAAGTTCACATTCTCTGTGCATGTCTGTAACGAAACATGATATATATAATGTATACCATAGTTGTAGAAAGTGGGAGGGGGTAAGGTGGTAAAAACAGACGTTTTTACCTCCCCCGGACGTTTTTAGAACAGTCATATTCTGGCATAACCATGTCATTTTATGACAAATGTCATATTCGGGCAAAAATACTGTCATTCGGGCAAACTCATGTTACGTTCGGGCAAAGTTATGTCATTTCAGAGCAATGTCATAACGTCATTTTCGGATATTCGGGCAAAATGAGACCTCAGCTCCCCTGGAAAAAATGTGCCCCTATATACCATGCCTACACGACCATAATCGAAAATGTGATTATATATAACATAAACTAAGTTCTCGGGTCCGAAGTAATTTGTTATAGCTATAGTCAACAGATAATACAGCCCAATTTAGTATGCAATAGGGCAATAGGACCACCGGTTTATTGTCAAATAATGTGTATTGTGTATTTTCATACTCTTTGGAGTATGGCAAAGATTATACCCCCAAAATATTTTTGGAGTCGACGATTGCTCCATATGGCTTTATTGGCCGCTGAGGTATACAGAAAAAGAAACCCACGATTATAAAGTATAGAGGCGGTTATTTGGGTTATTTCACAAATATTTCAGAAATTGACACTATAGACAAAGGTGGACCGCGGAATTGCAGACCAGCGTTGTTATATAATCATATATGAAATCAATTAAAGGTACACTTGAGTATTGGTACTTCCCGAAATGCCCATTGACACTACATTGGTTGGTTTTAATTCCATTTTAAAGTTCCTTGAATAAAACATGTAAAATGAGAGTCTTTCCCTTTCAAATGCTCTAATAGTTGAAAAATTTTATTTCAAGATATTTTATTCATAAGTCTACCGGCCGGGGGACATTTTGACTTTTTAGAAAAATACTAAAAATGCGTTTTCAAATAGTTGTTGACGATATCTCTATATTGAATCATTATTTTAACAAAACATTAAATGCACAATTTGTATGAAAAAATGGCTAAAACCAATGAATTTTTAGAGAGCGCCCTCTTTGAGTTGTAACGGCTCTTTTAAAAATGATAACAGGGTTTTTACTTAGTCGTTTGTAATTGTGTATACCTTTAGAGCATGGTGGAGTTATAACTATTAGTCGTAATGATGCAGGTTTTGGTTATTAAAGTTAAGTTTGATCAATACTCAACTAACCCTTTAAGCATGACGACTTGTCTATTTTTTTTCTTCTTCAAGAAAATAAGTACTCTTATTATAATCTGTACGATTTCATAACAGTTGGATTGAGGATGGAGCGGTGATTTTTGTCCGGGATTTGGAGTAGTTAGTGCTGTCATTATAATCGTGCACGAAGCATAACAATTCGTCTATTTTGTTTGATCAATAGGATACAGGCCTATATACTACTCTAATTATATTTACAATTTCAGAACAGTTTGAATGCTGAGATTGGGGCGGTGATTGTGTGGTGATATGCGATGGTATAAGTGCCTTTCATAGAGTCGTATGAAGCATGACCATTTTCATTATTATTTTTGGAAAAGAGGATAAGTCCTCTTATATAATATGTACGATTTCACTATACAGGGTGGCCCAAGAAAGGATGCAACACCTACGATCGTTAATTTCATCAACACCATCGACCAAATGTCATTGTTTTTTGTTTGATTGGGTAGAACATTCTTTTTCCAACAAAATGATACCATGAGCATTGATTTTGGGTAAGGCGTTTGGATCCTAGGGCCATATTTCTAAGGCAATGTCATTTCCTAAATTTGCTACTTTTTCGTCTCCAGCGATCCTCTGAACAATGAGACATTCTCGCCCCATGGCCTGTCATAGAATTAGCTGTACAGAATAACCGCATGACTGCTCTCCCTTTGTAAGGAAGACAATGTGAGCCATTCTTATGTACAGCTAATTCTACGGCAGGCCGTGGGGCGAGAATGTCTCAGTGTTCCGAGTATCGCTGGAGACGAAAAAGTAGCAAATTTAGGAAACGACATTGCCTCAGAAAAATGACCCTAGGATCCAAACGCGTTACCCAAAATCAATGCTCATGGTATCATTTTATTGGAAAAAGAATGTTCTACCCAATCAAACAAAAAACAATGACATTTGGTCGATGGTGTTGATGAAATTAACGATCGTAGGTGTTGCATCCTTTCTGGGCCACCCTGTATAACAGTTTGAATGAGGACGTAGTACATTTGTTGTGGGATTTGGGGTGTGATTAAAGGGAGAGTTGAGTTTTGGTAGGGTTTTTGAGAGGGCGCTGCACAAAATAATTTTTTGCGAGGTAATGAAAAATTGAGTGTCAAATTTGAAAGAGCATACAACTTTAATGACAGAATAAACTTTATTTGATCAAAATCGGTTAAGAAATGGCTGAAATATTCATAAATATAACCATTTGTAATTTATTATTCTGGGGTCCCACAATAATTAAATAATTTGAACCAGCCGTTAAAAAAACAAAATGCTTACATTTTTCACAAATTTACAAAAGATGTTTTTAAAGGGATAGTTGAGTATTGGTCAAACTTAACTTTAGTAACCAAAACCTGCACCATTACAGTACAAAATAAGTTATAACTTCACCATGCTCGAAAAGTATACACAATTACAAACGACTAAGTAAAACCCCATTCAAAAAGAGCCGTTACAACTCAAGAGGGCGCTCTCTAAAAAAATAATTTGGTTTTAGCCATTTTTCATACAAAATTGTGCATTTAATGTTTTGTTAAAATAATGATTCAATAGAGATATCATCAACAACTTTTTAAAAACCTATTCAGATTTTTTTCAAAGTAGTCTTTAAGCATTAAAATTTTTTTTTTCTAAAAAGTCAAAATATCCCCTGGTGAATAATTTTTGAATAAAAATATGTTCATGGATATTTTAGCCGTTTCTGAACCGATTTTGTTCAAATAAAATTTATTCTGTTATTAAAATTGTATGTTCTTTCAAATTTGACAGTCAGTTTTTCATTATCTCATAAAAAAACTATTTTGTGAATTGCCCCCCTATACCAACACTCAACTATCCCTTTAAATAGTTGTTGATGATCTCTCTATTTAATCATTACTCTAAAGTTTTTAGAGGGCGCCCTCTTAAGTTTTAACGGCTCTTTTTAAAATTATAACAGGCTTTTTACTTAGTTGTTTGCAATTGTGTATACCTTTCGAGTACGGTGGAGTTATAACTATTAGTTTGTAATGTAATGGTGCAGGTTTTGGTTACTAAAAGTCAGTTTGACCAAAACTGTACTCGATCTCTATACCAAAACTCAACTATCCCTTTAATGTCGAAATGTGTCGTTATATGATCATGCATGAAACGAAGCATGACCAACAGGCGCGCCCACAGGCGTAGCGACTTACGTAATACCTATTCATCAGGGGGGGGGGGGATGAATGAATAGATCACCCTCCCCCCCCCCCCCCCCCCCCCCCCCCCAGTTGAATGGGTATCAATGACATGTCTACGCCCATGGGCGCACCGATTCCATCCGAAAACACAATGCACTGTGGGCAGAGCATTGTTCACAAACAATGGTCGCCCCCCCCCCCCCCCTTGCATTGTGTTTTCGGATGGAATCGGCGCGCCTGATGACCAATCGACACTTTTTCAAGAGGATAACTATATACTCTAAAAATCTTTTCAATGTCAGAGCAGTTTTAAAGCAATGCGGATATATTATGCATGGGGCGGTGATTTTTTGATGTGATTTGAGATTGTCCTTGCTGTTATATAAATCGTGCACAAATCATGGCAATTGAATTTCATCTAATCTGTTTTTATCAAGAAGATAACTACTTTAAGTAATGATCTGTATACTTCAAGTATTCATAACAGCTTGAATGAGCATATATTTAGGGAGGCACAATTTGGAAGAAAATAACATGTGGTTTGATCATGTTATTCTACTTGAGCATTAATCCCTGTGTAGGTTACATAATTTATGACGTGAAATTAGCATGATTAGAGAATAATTACGGTTAGTCTGGGCAAGGAGGTATTCGGTCTGGGATAACTTTTACAAATTTACAACAAACATGAATTACATATACTGTGTTGGTCAGTGCAAACACTTTCTCCAATATACTGACAAATAACTTTGTTTAATGATATTTAAAAAAGTTTATTTGATTTCATTGTCCGCATTCAAAGGTTAAAGGCCTGTAAAGTGTCAGATATTGCCCCAAAATGACATTTGAGACTTCAATCCTGTATCAAAATCATTGTAAGATATATCCGAATGATGTGTGAAAGTTTCATTGAAAAGAACACTGCTTTCCTGGTTAAACAAGCGAAAATATGCGTCAGCTTTTACAACGGACGTTTATGAGGTTTATGACCGTTTGTTGAATTTACAGCCTGCATTAAGCATACCCCTCCCCCTTTCCCTCCCTTGGCCAGACCAATCAAACATTTAAGTTTATTTTATCTCTTTATATGAAATTATAGCATTATAACAAACCCAAATTCATTTTCGGATTAACGAACCCGATTTCATTTAGGAATAGCGAACCTTCGGAATAACGAACCCTCGGAATAACGGACCTTCGGAATAACGAACCTTCGGAATAACGAACCTGATTTCATTTTAGGAATAGCGAACCTTCGGAATAACGAACCCTCGGAATAACGAACCTTCGAATAACGAACCTTAAATGTTCGATTAACGAACCCTATTTCATTTTAGGATTAACGAACTCTCAGGTATACGAAATTTGCGTGTTCGGAATAAAGAACCTTCGGAATAACGAACCTGCGAATAACGAAGCGCACCCACCCAGCTAACCCTAGTTGAGGACTAGGAAAACTTTGTGTTGCTTAGTTAGCCCTATCATGTCAAATAACCTTATAATTGAACCAGTGTGGTTTTATGCTTGTGGGCCCTGGTGGTCAGGTGGTCAGGTGGTCAAAAAGTGAAATGTGATTGAACCGATCATTGCAATTAAATCATGACTTACAGACATCACACATAATAATCTGTTCTACCCTCGAATTCAACAAACTTTGATCAGAGTCTTTTTCATGTTCGTGTATAGTTTATATAATTGTGTTCCGTTTCTCCCAATTGATGACACATTTCTGTAAAAACTGACCGCGGAGAGGAAGTCCTGTTGGCGTCTGCAAGTGTCATTGTTACTATAATAATTGTGATATACTAGCGGTGTAGTGTGTGCTTATTTATGGAGGGGGGGGGGGGGGGGGCGGAGGGGGCACACTATCTATTTTGTTACAGATTCAAAAGGATTCAGATTTAAAAAGAGTTTATTCATACAAATGCCTGCCAGCCAAAGGCTGAATTGCACATTTTTTACATTGTTAAAACCATTTTTTAATTCAAATAATAAAAAAACAAATACAGAACGAATATAGTATTGAAAAGGGCACATAAAATAATAATGATTAAATGCTAAGAAAATATAAAAGTGGTAAGTGGGCAATTTCATGGTGATGGGCACCCGAGTTCGATTTATGGGGCCCCCAGAACAACTCCCCCCCCCCCCCCCCCCCCATCCAGATCCAATCGCTAAAAGCTAAACAAGGGGATAAAAACTCCGCCAAACACAATGATACGCCAATACCCTCATGATTTGTATTGCTTTTGTCAAATTATAAAGGGGGGCATGTATCACCCACCCCATTTTGTATGGAGGTCTCTGGCATTTCTCTAGCAATTTTACCCTATCATGATTGTAACTATTTTTGTCAAACCTTAAAGAGGGCACATACTGCAAGCTCCATGCCCCCACTCCCTGTATGGCTAAGCCACTGGTGGTATACATTGTTTGCACTTTGTCTAGAGGCCAGGCCAAATCGATAGATTTCTTGAAAGTATACTGTTGTGGTTGTCTAGAAAGTTGAGTAGGACACATCAGGGGGTGTATGCAATAATATCCGAGGGCATGAGCCCCCCCCCACCCCCCCCCCCCCCCCAATATTGATAGCTTTCTTGTGATCAATGTCGCGGTTGCCTAGAAAGTTCTGTATGACACATTTGGGGGTGTAGCCATGGGAGCCCGAGGTCATGAGCTCCCCCCCCCCACATGTGTTTAAATCCAGCGCCTTCTGTAATGAACCCCACCACTAACATATTAGTCGGAGGGTGGGGGGGGGGGGGGGGGGGGTATGTTAATTCTTAAGGGGTGGCACATACTTAGCATTTCTTTATTTTGTATATATACATTATGTTGTTTTTTATTGTATTTATCTGATTATAATTTATATGCAATAAAACATGCTCCTTTGTGCCCCTCACCAAAGACTAGTAGTACCTCCTTGCCCTCACCAAGAAAAAGGAATAAATACAGCGCCTCTCCCCTCCCCTTCCCGCTAAAAAAAATCTAGCTACACACCCAAGGCACATTAACAACAATGATTAACTGGCAAACCAACATGGGAAAGTTCATGATACGGCCTACATTAATTAATTTCGGTTTTAGGTTTCGGTTTTCTACATTTATATTTCGTTATAAAGATATTTATCTTTGGAGTGTTCGGATTTCAAATTCTCCCTGTGTTCAAAGTTGAGGAAATTAGTTTACATTGCATTTGTGCTCATTGCTCGGTCATATGACGTTCTTTAACCATGGAATTTTCGCACATCAGATTACAGAAATACACATTTTATCAGCCCTTCTTCACTTTTGGCACATGTCGACAAAGTTACTAGATCCCTTTGATATAGAATATGCATGAAATTTAAATATGGCAGCCAACCCGGCTGCTGCAGATGGATTAAAGGGATAGTTAAGTTTTGGTAGAGAGGGCGCTAGACTACTTATTTGTTTGTGAGGTAATGAAAAACTGAGTGTAAAATTTGAAAGAGCATAATATTTAAATAATAAAATCATCTTTGTTTGATCAAAATCGGTTCAGAGACGGCTGAAATATCCATAAATATAACAATTTGTAATAAAGCTGGGGCCCCAGGTTTATTAGAGAATTTTGAACCAGCCGTTAAAAATTCAAAAAAATGCTTCCTCTATTCAAAAATTTACAAAATTGGTATTTAAATAGTTGTTGGTTATTTCTCTATCTAATCACTATTTCAACAAAGCATCACATGCACAATATTTTATTCAAAATGGTTGAAACCGATGAGTGTTTAGAGAGCGCCCTCTTACGTTTTAACGGCTCTTTTTGAATGATAACATGATCTTTACTACGTCATTTGTAATTTTGTGTTCCTTTCTAGTTATAACTATTAGTTTGTAATGAAATGATGCAGGTTTTGGTTACTAAAATTCAGTTTCACCAAAACTGTACTCTCCTTACCAGAACTCAACTATACAGTGGAACATCGATATAGGACATTTGGACCATGAAATGACCTTAATAATAATAATAGCTTGCATTTATAAAGCGCTTAATACAGGGTTTCTAAGTGCTGTTGTGTAATAATAGTAATTAATCACACAATATAATGACAATAAACATCACATTCTCACAATTACAGTGAAAACTAATTATAATGAGAACCCTAGGAAAATGTAAATTAAGTTTTTATAATAGGTACAGTATGTATCTTGTTTATAAACAGGGCAAAAACAAAACAAAAGAATACAAAGATCTGGGACCAGCAAAAATCACTTTGATACAATATTTTTTGTCATATTTTGTCATATCATGGTCTCTTTATAACAAGGTTCCCCTGTAATTAGCATTCTTCATCAGTCACATCAATCCTATGATGTGCAATCATCATATACATACATGTACAAAAGAGTCAACATTGTTAAAGGGATCTAGTAACTTTGTTGACATGTGCAAAAAGTGATGAAGGGTTGATGCAATGTATATTGTTGTTATCTCATATGTCCACAGGGTATTGTGTGAAAATTTCAAGTCAAATGGACATTGCATGGCCAAGTAATGAGCGAAAATGCAAAGTGATATTCACTAACTCACTGCACTCACTTTGTACACGGTTTCAAAACTCCACCTGAGTTTTTCTTATCTGAATACTGTACTTCAATCGTACATATCTTTGTTACAAAAGGGAAATTTGAAAAACCGAAACCGGTCCCATGATTTTATTGTTAATACGAATACAACAAGGTATGAGGAAACCGCTAGAATTAAAATTTTATTTTGAGGATTTGGACAATGTTACTAAGTCCCTTTAAAATGAGAACCTGGGGCCATGTAAACTACCTTGTTATAACAGGTAAATGCATCTTGTTTACATAACATGATAACAGTATAAGAGAGTTTTGTTATATCAGAGTTCTTTATAACAAGATTCCACTGTAATTCCCATTCTCCATTGGTTACATCAACCGTATGATTTTTAATCATCACAATATACAAGTCAACACAATTACGGTGAAAGCTCATTATAATAAGAACCCTGGGGGCCATGCAAACAACCTTGTTATAACAGGTACAAGTATCTTGTTTTTATAACAGGGCCAAAAAACGATACAAAGAATATAAAGAGCTAGGACCAGCAAATTTACTTTGTTTCAATATAAGGTTTTGTTATATGAGAGTTCTTCATAACAAGGTTCCACTGTAATCCTCTTTCTTAATCAGTTAGTATACAGTATTCCTATGATTTTTAAACATCACATACAAGCAAGGAAACAAAGAACTTGGACTGGCAAAATTACTTTTTTTTTTATAAGAGGGCTTTGTTAAATCAGAGTTCTTTGCACCGTTCTCCTAGAGAGACCAGCACCTAATATTTTTTGTTTTAAACTCGGCCATTGGTTAAACACCCACAGTCAATCTAGCACTTATTGTGCACTCTCTGCATTCCCTGAGGAGCATTCCAGCAGATGGTACTACTTTACAGTGCACTCATGCTTTTAGACACCCTCATTCATGCCAAGTACCCGTTATTGCACATTGCAGTCAAGCGCCTATGCCACAATACCTCCATAAACAACTGTCACATATTCATCCGTCACATCAATCCTATGAACTAAAGCCCGGCGCAGACAGATCCGACTGGTTTTCAGCCTGATTAACTCAGTATGCGCTGCCTCAGGACTCCGGTTTTGCGAGTCAAGAGCCAGTCGGAGGTCATTCGAGGCCGATTCGACATGTTGAATCGGCTCCGACTGAGCGAAACTGACTCTAGCTTGACTGAAAACCAGTCGGATCGGGACGAGTCGGCTCTGTCTGCGCCGGGCTTAAGGGGAATTTCATTATGTATATAATAATGTGGATTGGATGAAAGAAGAGCAATTTTAGAAACCCAACAGTGAAAGTCTGAGCAAATTTAGATTTTTTGTTCTATTCAAAAGTTATGATTTTGTCAAGTTTTGTTTGCCGCCCTCTCTAAAATCTGTGATGTCACAATTGTTTTCATTTTTCTTGGTTATCACTCAAGTTCAGCAAGTTTTACCTTAAATGCATGCACAATCAACTCTTCTCTGACATATCCGAGTATAAGAGTAGAGGGAAATGGCAATAAAAAAAAAATACACATTTTCAGAAGTTTTGTTGTACAGTTCCAATGGAGTTGTTCTTCTATGACAAGACAGATTTAGCAAAAAGCCAAATAAGAAGGCAACATACAAGATTTTTATCAAAACTTTGAAAAATCATAATTCTTGATTGGATTATCCAAATCTGTTCAAACTTTTGCTATTAGGTGTCTAAAATGGTGTTCAATTCACCCAATCTGCCTCTTAAAAGCTTGAAGAACCTTCTTGCATACAATCACAGTTCCATAATTTGTATACTTAGCAAAAAAGAGACTTCGAGAAAAGGGTTTTGAATACCTTTTTATTAGAAAATTCAACATCGCATTGCTGACTGTATAAAGCTGAAACAAATGAAATTCATATATACAAACAAACAACAAATATTAAATTAAAACATGGTTAGAAAAGATCAAACTTCATTACATTATGGGGGTGTATGGAATTAATGGGTTTACAGAAAGAACAAACAACACGACTTATACACTAACACTAAGATTAGTTATAAAACTAGATGGATCTTCGACTGCGCAAAGTAAAAAAATGATGCCTCCGCCATTGCTTGATTTTTATATCAAGCCCTTATCAACATGCAATGAATAAATTCTTTAAATAAAACAAAATTTTGATTGTTATCCGTCAACCAGATCTTGAGATATGATGAGCTGTGACCTTGACCTTTTTACCTCATGATCCCAAATAAGCTCCTCAAGATACATACAGGTAACAAGACCAAGGCCCTGTTGCAGAAAGAGATACAATCGATTGTAAGTTGCAATTAATCGTAAGTCAGATCATGTGTTCTAGATGCGCAAATCTGACTGGTTGAAACGCGTACATTTTCTGACTTACGATCAATCGTAACTTACAATCGATTGTATCTCTTTCTGCAACGGGGCCATAGTCTGATGGTAATTTGTATACCAGTTCTTGAGATATCGTAATTACAAGCTATTTTTGCATATAATGAACATACAACACAACTTATATACTAACACTAAGATTAGTTATAAAATAACTCCATAAAACTACCAGTTTAATCAAGTCTTGTTATTTACACCCTCCTGTCCTTCAAACTAAATATATCAAAAACTGCATATTGGCTTATGTTAAAATATGTAAATGGGGGTGTTGCATAAAGAGTTGTGTTTAAACGTGCGTCAACAATAAAATGCAACTTTGCGTTTGATTTCAAGCACAAGTTATGTTTGATATTAAACACAACCTTGCATTTGATTCTCTTCATGTTCAATTGCAAAGTTGTATTTAATCGTGAAGTTAAATTTGATGCAACACCCCCCAAGACTGATAACTAAAATATATGAACTAAAATAAATCAACTAAAAATAGAGCTTAGGAAGTTATATGAGACATATTTTGAAAGCCTAATGCCATAAAACTAAGGTCCATCTGGTTTCAGGAACACATTACCACTCTTATATCCGCCATATCTATATGAGCTATCAAAGACACTGGGATAGATAGATAATCCAATTCTAGCAATAATTAAAAACATATTAGCAAATTAGTGACCTCCTTCTACTGGAAAAGTGCAGACTACCGCAGGGTAGAAATAACTTCGGTTTTTCCAAGTGGTTCAGTGGTTGGACAAGTAAATAATTGTCAAATTATGGTAGCCCATAACTACAAAATTGGATAGGCTCTAACAACAACAACAATAGAGTTACAAATCTGTCAATTACATTTGGTTAAAGGGGTAGTACAGTTTTGGTTAGGCTGAATTTTAGTAACCAAACCTGGACAGTAACATTATAAACTAATAGTTATAACTCCACCATGCTCGAAATGTATACAAAATTACAAACGACTAAGTAAAAAGCCTGTTATCATTCAAAAAGAGCCATTAAAACACAAGAGGGCGCTCTCTAAAAAGGCATTGGTTTCAACCATTTTTTATACAAAATTATGTATGTGATGTTTTATTGAAATAATGATTAAATAGAGAGATCATCAACAATTATAACAAAAAAGCTTTTGGAAATTTTCGAAAAAATGTAAGCATTTTTTTTATTTTTCGAAAAAATCATTATTTGGGCCCCAAATAATTATAAGATCAGATATATTTATTGATATTTCAGCCGTTTCTGGACCGATTTTGACCAAATAAAGTTTATTCTGCTGTTAAACTTGCATGTTCTCTCAAATTCGACACTCAGTTTTTCATTACCTCACAAAAAAATTGTGATGTGCAGCGCCCTCTCTACCAAAACTAAACTACCCCTTTAACCAGTGCGGCAAGTAAACTATGGCATTACTTAAATGTTATTGGCCCAATGTGCAACTTTGGTGGCCCCCGGGCCAGTGCATATTTGAGCAGTGCCGTGCATAATTTAATCCTTCAGTTTATAGTGCAAGTATGTGAACTAAGCCCTAAACTAAAAAGTAATATAAAATGAAAATACAATATCAGTCTCTATCTATATCTATACCTATGAACCTAGGTTGATTACTTATACCTAAGGTAAGTTAACTATATCATTAAATATTGATGACACTAAATCATATCATATTTTAAAAATATGAGTATGGTGCACTTGTCATAATTGGATTTTTATCTAGCAATAACTTAATGACCTAAGTATCTTCATTAGTTACTCATTAAGAGATACACATAAACAAATAAAACTATTTCCATAGGTGCCACGTTCCAAGTAAACTGAAATTATTCCACCAACATGATCTGTGTAACATCAAAATTATAACTCGTTATTAAAAAGCAATTAAGTAGTTGTGAGTGTTTTCAAAAGATATTTAACTTAATTGTTATCGCTAATCCTATACAATGCCCCAAATTTATCACATAATCAATGAACTGCAGTAATTATAATTTTCTTCATATAAAAGAATTAATATAATCACTTTACTAGTTAAACAGACGGTTTTGGATTGTCAAATAAACATGATACTATCTAGAGGTTTATAGCCTAAATAAAACTTATATCCTAAATACATGTAGTTTCTTATAAAAGGGACATTAAAACAATTACACTGGTAATCATATTGAAACCATTCAGAGATAGGCCTTGCAAACTGTAGTAAGATAACATTAACATTACAAACATTTGTTAAGAGTCACTTAAAATTATATGACGAAAGGAGTCTAAACCAGGTAATAATTTTATGCCCTAAAATGGTAAATAAAATTTATATCTTGAATTGTTTCGCATAAAGTATCATAAAAGCAATTATACCAACCTTGTCCTTAATTGAAAAGTACATTTATAGTTCACTGAAACTGCAGTAGTTATTTAAAAAAAAAAAAAAAGCATCTTAGTTGTTCTGCCAAAAGAGTCGCATTACACTTCTATAAAGTACTATAAAGTACAATTTATAGACTATTAGGCCAAAAAACAAATTTGTTGGATTGGAGTAACGGGCAACCAAACATTACCTAGGTAGGTACATGTAGGTAGGGTTTTTTTCTTCAGGATTCACATAAATACACAAAAACACACATATAACGCACAAATAACACATATCGCAACATTTTTTTGGGGGGGAAAAAAAAAAAAAAAAAAAAAAAAATCTTGTTTTTTTCTTTCTTTAAAAAAAAAAAAAATAATAAAAATAAATCAGAAAAAACCTGTAGGGCGGGTTACGCCAATCCAACCATTTATTTTTCATGGCCTTACGGGAAACCAGTCTTAGTGGACACCCATCTATGGCAGCCACTCTGCCTATAGTGACCAAAAAGAGTGATCTCCTACACAGATAATCAATGCCATGAACCTGTCTATAGAGGTCACCTGGCTCCAGTGACACTATTCTAGTAGAGTTGACAGCTTACACATATAAAATTTAACATCTTACATATATAGTTAGTTATCTACATATAGTGGCTACAGCTTAGGCTGAAACATGCATGGTCCAATCATTTTTGGCGAGTGTAGATGACATTCTGCATAGTAAAGATAAATTACAATAATATCATCAATTAAAAATGATTCATGATTAACAAACATATTTAATAGAAGTATAATGCCTAAGGCGCACATTTTGTTGTATATCTGGCAATTAAGATATGTTGGGTCAACATCTAAACAACCAATGCAGAAACTCTGAAATCAGAAAGGATAAACAAGCACACTTATTACACTTAAAAGGAATACGTAAAATCAAAGACAGAAGAATCAGTTTGGTAACTTATTACAATAAAACAAATGAAATTTGGTGAAAGTTTAACTAAAATTTAAAGTTTAAAACTTATCATACTTGATCTGTAATTATGAAGTTAACCCATTGCCTATGTTAACCTGAGGCTGGTGGGTCCTGTATATGCTTTGCAAATCTAGTAGCAAAGAGGTTAAGTATCAACTTATAGCAATATCTATTCATGGGACCCTATTTAAGATCTACGACTAGAGAAAATCAACAGATCTTAAAATATTACATAATATGTAAAATAAACCTTAAATCGATTTAATAAAGTTTTGAATCTAGAAAATTCTTACAAGCATATAACAATGAAGTAATACCTGCATGAAACTGACCCTAAAATCTATTCTAGTTTTAAAATAGGTAAATAGGTAAAATAGATAATAAATGCTTACCCAAATGACCAGAATTAGTGCCTAACAAAGTGTTGTATTGCTTACTTGGCTCTATCATCTATAATAGACTTAGGTTGAAACTAAGCTAGTGTGGTTATATCAATATTCCCATGGGCTGGTATTCAATTCAATACTTATATTAAGTAAGAAATTTACTTAGCATTATTTTCCTAGGCTAATAACTCGTATTCAAATCGTCGTTTAGACTTTTACTTCAGTACATACAAAGTGTAAATGTAACATTTGAAGGCGTTATGACATCAAAAATGATGTAAGATGTTCAGTTGATGAATTAATCTAATCTCAATTTTGGCTATAAGTAACTGACTTAAGCAAAATTTTTACATGTATGGAATTGAATACTGGCCCAGGTTTCTAATATGTCTCAACATAATTTACTTATTTTGGGACATAAAAAGTAGTCAGTTACTGTATACTTAAAGGTATGGTGACAAGAAAACTGCCTCAAAATTGGGTTTTACTGTATCTAAGGTAGATTTTCATGAAGATTACTAATACAAACATATTTTCCTCGTGGGAAAACCCAGTAAAATAAAAAAATCAACTCGTAAATTCACTTTCGGAACCCCCGTAAAAAAACTGAGTCCCGGGCGAACAAAAAATGACGTCATCTTTGTGACGTCACCTGCAGGCAATCGCAGTTTAGCTCGGTCATATACGTACACACTGAGTGCAATACTCACGTTGACACAGAGATATTATTTCCATTTGTTTCAATATTTGCAAACATTTGTTCAGGTTTATATCATGGACGATATACACTCAGATGTGTAGCTGCATCCTGCTACAATTCATTTCTTAGCAATTCTTAAGCATTTTCAGTAAAACCTCAATTTACAAGCAAAAACGAGTTTGTTTTACAAGCAAGTCATAAGCTCTGCATGTAAACAATGCACATTCCTCCGCGTTGCGGTCTGCATGTGATGTCATGAATCGGGTGACACGCGCGCACATTCCCGCTCTGCTATAAATGACTTTTTTTACGAGCATGGAACGCCGATGCGTAATAAAGCAAAAAAGTTGCATGAAATTTACCTTTTTTTCCCAACTTAAGGATTTCTTTGAAAAAAAGAGTGTGGTATATCAATAAAGGCACATATTTAAAGCTATAAACCTGAATCAAAGCCGGGATTACACCCCTCCTTTAATACCACTGTCCAATTCTATATCGTATTTGTTGGTGTATTAACTGCATCCGTGTATTAACCGCACCCCCAACTTTGGGTTGTCATTTTAAAGCAAAAATACAAAACATATTCTAGATAATCAAACTGTGCTGGGGATCAGGGTAACATAATTGAACTAAATATTCCACGCTTTTCTCCGTAACTTTTGTAAACTTTTAATACACAAATCAACATATATATGTTACTGGTACATACTTGTTTCTGATTAGAGCAAAACATTTACAGAAAATCTTTTAGGCTTCTCCCGCACATAAACTATCTAACCGCATCTCCTTTTAATAGTGGGTTCTTCTGTCAGGAAAAAAAGGTGCAGTTAAAACACCAGCAAGTACGATACTTACCTGTAATTTGGTTATGTTGACTGACATTTATAAGCCATTAGTATCAATAAGAACAGCTTTATGAAACAGGGCCCAGGTTTGTATTATGTCTAAACAGATTTGAGTTTGGACATCTAAATGGTCAGTTACTTTCTGTGACAGTTTTTCTTTTTTTGGACCGTCCAATTCTAAATACTTACCTATATTAGAGTTGTGTTGATTGGTATGTATTATAAGCCAGGTGGAGCAGGATTCCCTCCACCGTACGGCCCTCCTCCACCATATGGCCCTGTGTAATAAAAAAAAAAAAAAAAAAACATTTACATGATAAAGTTACCATACCAGATTTTTCAAATTGAAGTGGCCCAAACCCAAATCTGGTGGCTCCAAACAAAGATAAACTAACAGTTCTGTTTTGTTTGGATGCCCGTTTGGGCCAGTGGATTATAAAGAATCTATGAAATTTCATGGCCCGAAGCTATTTTTTATTAGTGGCCCCTGCCAGCGGGCCTGTGCTAATTTAGAGCATTGCCATATGGGAATGTTGTGGTATATTGGTATATTGGTCCATGTTTTCATCTTTCAATACAAAGGTACTGGGTTCAATGCCCGACCACAAAATGTGTGTCCTTCTGCAAGACACTTTATACACATGTGCTGCTCTCGACTCGGGTGAAGTAGATGGGTACTAGGGAGGAGTTATACGAGTTATAAAATCTATCAAAAATTGTAATCAACTCACCACCTCTTCCTGCTCCAGAGAAGGGCTTTTGGTTTTCCCTTTCCCTCTTTATGGGTCCGTAGCCAGAGGACGACTGTCCGTAGTTGGATCCCAGGTTGCCGTAGCCCTCCCGGCTTGCTGCGCCTCCCCACTGGCCCTCAGCACCCCCATACCCTCCCCTCTGACTAGCCCCTACTGTGGCCCCGTACCCAGCCGTCTGACTGCCCGCTCCTTGACCCCCATACCCGCCCCTCTGATCGCCCCCTCCCGCGGCCCCATAACTGCCCCTCTGATCGCCCCCTCCCGCGGCCCCATAACTGCCCCTCTGATCGCCCCCTCCCGCGGCCCCATAACTGCCCCTCAGATTGCCCCCTCCCATGGCCCCAAAACTGCCCCCAAACCCGCCCCCCTGTGGGTAGTCATTTCTGGAAGGATTGGCACCACTGCTTCCATCCTCTGATGCAGATTCTAACGACAGGGAAATCAAAAGAAGAAAGAAATGGATTTTAAAATTTTGATCAACAAACAAATATTTTACCTCCTAAAATTTGTGGCTGTCATCTAATGTAGAGCCTTTTTCAGCATTGTATTCCAGCATGACAACTTTTAGGTAACAATCAACTATCAAAACATTATTATCAAGACATAATTATTCTTAAAACATATTTATTATCACCAAATCAGTTATTATCATCAAAACCTAAGTATTCTCATCAAACTTTGATAATTATTATCATAAAAAAATACTTATCAAAATAATAATTATTATCAAAATAATAATTATCAAAATAATAACTATTATCAACAGTGCCACAAGGCCTAGGATCATGATGTCCATGTCCCAGGGGCCCGATTACAGACCAGCAACATTTACCATGATAGTTCGCAATATGGCTCTAACTCATCGATGTCAATATGCTAAAGTAATATACAAATCAATAGAATGTAGCAGATCACACTTTCCGCCCTTACTCATTCAACCATAAAATGATTTAACAAGTATATCTAGAGATCAGTGGAACTAGGGCTGGTCCTGGGTCATGATCGTGCTCTCGGCCACAGGTCTATTTGTGTATTAAGGTTGATGAGTACCCACCTTTGGACGCACTCCATGCCTTCATCATCTGATACCACTTGAGTTTCCATGCATACATCGCTTTGAAGTATTCCTTCATCTTCTCCTCACCAAAATCTGAGAGAACACAATCATGTTTTAATACTTAATTTCTTAAAAATCAAATAATCTTTTATATTTCTTTGCTTTTATTTCTTCTCCTTTTTAAAATATACATTTTTACTGAACATATACATTTTTGTTTACTACTTGAGTTTCAATGTGTACATTACTTTGTATTACTCCTTAATCTGCTTTTCACCAAAATCTGACAAAACACAAACATGAATTCAAACATAGAGGAAACTGACTAGAAATATTTTAAATGATTGAAAATGAGCAAAGAAAAAACCCCGAGACCTCCTGATTGCTAAAACCGGTGCTCAACCAGAGACACCAAGACCCTTGGATGGGGGACGTTCCCATGGAACCCTTTTCATTGCTCGATTAGTCAGAAGCTATATAAACCGGGCACTAACCCAAGGATAATTAAATCAACTTTTCTAAAGAAAGTGCGCGGGATCACACAAAGTGATGCAGCTTTTCATTAATTGAATTCAAACATAGAGGACACTGACTAGAAAGTATTTTTAAATACAAATGTGTTTACTTCATTTCTTAAAAAAGATATTTTATTTTTTCCATCTGACACTTGTTGAGTTTCACTGGGCACAGAGTCTAGATTACTTTTATACAGCATAAAAACAGCTTGTGCCACACTCTACTGTTCGCATGCATTAAAGTTTGCACAGAACGATAGCCAAGCTTCAGTCTCCTGACACTGCATCCTAAAGGCAATAGCGAGAATTTAAAGGGGACCACCACGCAAGAAGCAATACAGGCTTATATGTTTTGGTACCGTTATATTAAATACAGTCAAACCTGTACTAGCGGCCACCTGTCTATAGCGGCCACCTGCCGTTAGCGGCCACATAGAATTCCCCCCGAAGAAAATACAGTGTTATAAACACTGTCTATAGCGGCCACCTGCCTAACGCGGCCAGCGGCCACTGTTTTGGCTTCCCAAACTCATTTTTTTACCGTCTGTAGCGGCCATCAATGTTTGGTTTGGCCGTAACTGCGGGCGTGCTAGTTTGATATTTTCCGATGCGAAGCTGGTATACTTTGCCGTGAAAGCGAGCTGGCAGCATAAGCTTAGCCTTAGCGAACAATATAACCATAGTCTACTCTAGGGCTGAAGAACTACCCTGTCCCTGTAGCTTTTGAAAAGTGCCGCCTCAATAATGAATGTCAAGTTTAAAAGCCTAAAATGGCCGTTTGTTTTGTTTACCTCGTCCGCCGACTGGTCTATTTTTACTCACTCATTGTTTCCGTGAAGCGATCGCTAGCTAGCTTTCAGCTGAGCTACGCACTTGAGACGGATTAGCGCGCGCTCATAGCCCTGGCTGAACATCCGTGTTATTGTTCATGCACGCATTGTAAGCCCCGTGGTTGTGATCTTTTATCGATCAATGAGTGCTAGGTGCTAGCTCTGGCCGCTGACCGCGCGCTACCGCTGCGCTGAGCTGCGGCGACAGGGACTTTGATCATGCATGCAACACACACATGCATGCACAATGCACACACTTTCACCGCATTGGGGATCGGACCGGATCGGATCTAAACCGGTTTGTATAGCCTCGTACATTTAAATGTTTGTGTTGTCTTTGCGAAACATTTTATTTAATGAAAAAACTTATCAATGAAGTGTGATATGAAATATTTTCCTACACTTATACATTTTTGCTCTCATCGTCGATTTTCTAGAACTTTTTTTTTCAATCAAAAATATTTTTTTCACGTAACATCATTTTGTTCAGGCAAAGAATAAAAATATTCACACGATCGCGCGCGCATTGCATCATCATTATCGGGAGCTCGAGATCGAGAGTTGTTTCTTCGACAACAACGAACGACAGTCGGCCAAACAGACGACGATGGTAGATTTATTTCGGAAGGTTTACATATAATGAAACTTTTCATTATTTTCTCAACACTAATCACACAAATGTACTAAAAAAATAAGACAAGTTCCCAAGGTTCTGTTCTTTTATTTCATATGCATGTAAATGTTGTTTATAATTATGTTCATGTGTGGGCTACATGTGGTAATGGTATTGATGTTTATATTATAAACACACGTGCTTAAAAAAACAAAATGGCCGCCAACCTGTCTATAGTGGCCACCTGTCTATAGCGGCCACTTTTGAAGTTTCCCTTGAGTGGCCGCTATAGACAGGTTTGACTGTAGATGTCCAACACTTTGCAAAAGGTTGTGTAATTCATAAACAGTACAATTACCAATACTTATGGAACTAACAGAGCCTCATGGTTCCATATGCGCCAAATGTCTATTCTATACACGTTTACGTTTGGAGACAATATTACCATGGAAGACGCGTACATCCTAGCCTTCTTCTGCAGACCAATAAACAAATTGTGATGAGATTTCAAATTATATAATTTGTCTGGATATCTATTATTTCTGAACTTGTTGGTGAAATGGACTACTAAAGCTAGTACTTTTCATTTATAAGAATTTTATATTTGGGTGTTGGTTACCTTTTAGACAACACATTTTTGGGAACAATGTTCAACTCCCAAGGGAGCATATACATCATTTTTAAAGTGCTCCATTAACTTAATATTTCCCAAAATAAGTAATGTTTGAGACTTCACTCATATACCAATTCCATTGTAAGGTTCTTTGAATGTTATGTAAGAATATCTTAGAAAAAGAACAAAGTTTACCAAGTGAAAAAAAGAGAAAATCAATGTCTGTTTTGATCCTGATCATTCACGTGAAGTGGACGATTGAGTCTCCGAATTCAGATACTCTTGAATACAGCCTGAAACCATCCATAGATGCTCTCAAATTCAATCTTAAAGGGCAATGAAACCCAAGCAAAATGTTGCTTTCATAGTCTTGAAGAGATTAAGAAGAAGAATCTCTGAAAGTTAGAGCATAATCGGGTAAGAAACAAGAAAACTACGGCTCTTTGAAGATGTCCATTTATTCCTATGGGGAACTCAAATTGGCAACGCACTCTGATAAGTGTGTGGAAAACTCCCCATATGTTTTGTACACAAACGTTCCCATTTTTACAGTTTTCTTCATAGTCACATTTTTCCATTCCCCCAACTCATAATATGTTATGTATAAAAGAATTATACAAAACATATATTGAACTCGAACGAAGGGTAAACATACATTTTGAGAAAATTGAACAAAACTGAAATTTTGTGTACAAAATGTATGGGGAGTTGTCCACAACTTTGCCAGAGTGCGTTGCCAATTTGAGTCACTCGAAAAAATACATGGCTCTTTTCAAAGAGCCATTTCTTGACCGATTGTGCTCAAATTTTCAGAGACTATTCATTATATTAAGTGTCTTATAGTGCATACAACAACTTGTCTGGATTTCATTGTCCTTTAAATACATGTATATCCATAATTATGGAGACATTTGAAAAATTAAAAACCCAAATATCTTATGTTACCATAAGCCAAACAATGAGGTACAAGGGAGTGGGAAAGCTCCAAGTAATTTTGGTTGAAATTGTACAAAATTAATGGATCACAAGTACCATACCTGGTTCCTTTGATCCACCAGGTCTGTCCATGCCGGGGAAGTCACCAGCAACATCTTCAAACCCTGAGGGAGTCATGCTGGCAAACATTTGCGCTGGAAGAAGAAAGCATGAAAAGAGACATTTCGGGATGAGAAAAAAAAAACAATCAGAGCTAACTTGAAGCATTTCCAGGCAATTTAATTAACCTATCTAGGACTGGTCCCACATATACTCTGGTTGGAAAGGAGTCTACGGAGAATGTGTGCTATACCCAAATCGTGCAGTTTTCAATGGGTTAAGATATTATTTACTTGAAAATTAAATCCTGATGCACAGCGACTTTGTGGCAAGTAAATGAACGTCATAAAAACAATGTGAAATTTGTTGACAATGCATTACACTGATAAGAAATGGAAAGTACCACTATTCAATTATCTCATTAACGGTAAATTGTTATTACAATCAGCAAAATTACATACCTGCCAACATTTGAAAATGAAAAATCTTACTCTCATGTGAGCGAAGCGCACATCACGAGTGCAAAGTCCTTTGCGGCCGGGGTCCAGATCTAGGGTTTTAGATGCTCTCTTGTGCTATCTTTGCCTTATTTTTTAACATATGACCACACTGAATGAGCAATACTTCAATGATAAAGATCATGAATATTTTGGCTTAATAAGCTTTTTTCATATACATTCATATGTATGTGTGTATCTATATACACATGTATGTTTACTTTTTGAAAAGAAAAGAAAAGAAAAAAGAAAAAAGGAAAAAAAAATCATACTGTTCCGATTTTTCACCATTTTCTAAGGAAAAACAAATACGGCAAAATCAGACTGGTTGGCAGGTATGTAATTATCATTATAATTTTGGTGCAAGTTCTAAAAAGAAAAAAAAAAAGAGGCCTTTTCTGTGAGACAAGTGATGCTTCTTACCATCCCACTTATCCATGGGTGGCTCTCCACGTTCAATGGGTGCTCTAGGTGGTCCCATTGGTCCTCTGCCAGGCATTTCCAGGCCCATTCCTGGTGGCATATCAGGAACAGGACCCATTCTGTCTGGACCCATACCCCTATGACCAGGTTGGCCCATACCGCTAGGTCCAGGTGGATCCATACCCCTTGGTCCAGGTGGGCCCATATCCGGAGGTCCACTTGGGCCCATACCCCTACGTCCACTAGGACCCATACCCCTAGATCCACTAGGACCCATACCGCCAGGTCCAGTTGGGCCCATATCCATACCTCTACCTGGGCCCATACCCATAGGTCCACCTGGGCCCATACCCCTACGTCCACTGGGGCCCACACCGCCAGGTCCACTTGGGCCCATCCCTCGAGGTCCACTAGGGCCCATACCGCCAGGTCCAGTTGGGCCCATTTCCATACTTCTACCAGGGCCCATACCCATAGGTCCACCTGGACCCATACCCATTGGGCCATCAGGACCAAATCCCATCGGGTCGGGACCGAATCCCATTGGCCCATCTGGTCCGAATCCCATAGGGCCCGGACCCATTCCCATTGGGCCATCTGGTCCAAAACCCCTGGGTGGACCTCTTCCTGGTCCACCACCTCTGTTTCCACCTGGACCACCGCCTCCTCGTCTCCTTCCTCTAAAGTTTCCCCTGTCCTCCGCCCATTCCTCCTGTTGGTATGGCTCTTGCTGGTCAAACATATCTTCATGAGGGTCCTTGTTGATTTTGTGTTTTGCAATCGCCCTTTTGACCTCCACCTTCTTCCCGTTTAAGTAGTGGAACTTGATCGCTGCAATGAGAAAGTGTGATTGATTATTGTTGTTTACGGCTGAAATAGTTTGATGAAAGTGGGATCTCCAACAACCATTAAAAAAAAAGAACAATTACAAATCACAATTTAGAGCAAACAAAAAGTGAAGGCCAGTTCAAATCAAGCTACGTTATAAAAATACTTGATTTAATTACTCTACATCCTTTCTCTAAATTTGATATGTACATTAAAGGGATCTAGTAACTTTGTTGAAAAGTGCCAAACAGGCAGATGGTTGATGAAATAGTGCATTTCTGTGATCTGATATTTACTGAGTGATGTGTAAAAAATTACATGGTAAATAAATGTTATACGACTGAGTAATGAGTATATATGAAAATTGATATTCACTAACTCATTGCATACATATCTTTACAATGGAAGAAATATTTTGAAAACCAAAGGCTGTACCATGCTTCTATGGGTAATACAAATACAATTAGGTATGTGAGAATCGCTAGAGTTCTAGAAGTTAGTAAGTTTTGAGGATTTTGACCATGTTTAGTAGATCCCTTTAAATGTATCTAGTCACCTCAGCTGAAGGTTAACACATATCCAGGGCTTGACACTAGCTCTTGCCCGCTTGCCCGGGGTAAGTGAAATTGGTGTCAGGCAAGTACCATTTCATAAATTGTCTAGTTTGCTTGAACGATCGTTCAACTAAATTATTGGTCAACTACAAGAGAAAATCTCATCTAGAATTAAGCAGGCAAGTGAGTTTTCTGTTTGGGCAAGTAAAATTTTAAAAGGTTTGATTTTACTTACCCAACCGGGCCAGTAGAGAAAAAGGTTAATGTTGATGCTATACATCCGTTTTTCTGTGTCGGGTAACCATTTTTTTTAAATAGCCAAATTACTACAGCACTAGAATTAAATGTCACACATTTTCACTTACCCACGACTTCATCGACGCTCTCGGGCGAGTCAAAGTTTACGAAAGAAAACCCCCGCCACCTGCCATCCTTCTCCATCTGTGGCAGGATAATCTCCCCAACTTTGCCGAACCTTGAGAAGAATTTGCGAACCATCTCCTCCGTGGTCGTCTCTGAGACGCCCCCGACGAATATCTTGCAGGTGTCCAACTGGGCAAGCTTCGGGTCTGGTGCAATTTTCTTTCGTGGATTTTCCTATCGCAAAAGACACGGCAAGCAAATCAGTTTGACATGGCACAAGAGTGTAATCTACATTTAAGAACCAGTCGTTTACCCATTACTTAACAGGGAACCTGGAGGGCCCTTTACTAACTTTGGGGGAATTGGAAAACCTTGTAATGAACGGGTAAAATCAATCAGGAGAAAGGTTGTTACATGGATGAGAAGTGCCAAGCTATTACAGGGGTGGTATTTCTGTAAGTTGATCTTAAGATCACCCATTTCATCCATTCATCTATCCATCTATCTGGTATTTCCCTTCAGTCTCAGGTACTCACATTTTTTGTAATCTTCTTTATCTCCACCATCTTGCCGTCCACCATGATCCGCATGTCAGGACAGGCGGCAATCACGTCTTGCAACATGTAGCCCTTGCTGAAACTGACGAAGCCGAAACCTCTGGGCTTGAAGTTTTCCTCTCTGATGACGATAACGTCCACCAGGTGCCCATACTTGAGGAATGTCTCGTACAGGTGCTTCTCCGTCGAGGTGCTCTTGAGGCCGCCAACAAACAGCTTCCGATCCTCCTCCGGTTCGTTGATCTCTTGCGTGATCTCTTCTAGATCCTTTGCATAAAATGAAGAGACAGGTATGTATTATGATACTGTGCCCTATTACCGAATACCAATAGTTTCACCAGACAAAACAAACATTATATGCATAAAATAAAAGTGGAAATTATATGAGCAGCTGCATAAACTCATAAAGAATACATCTGTTGTAAAATTTCTTCAAGTATTTGCACATTTTTCTCCAAATCAACTTTCTTGTAAACCCTTCCAAAAAAGAAGCCTTACTGAACATGATCACACAAGCAGCCAGAGCAATGGCAGCTATAGTACATGGCACACATACAACCATTGCCATAGGTGGGCATGGTCTGAAAATGAAGGCACACAACAGCAAAAAATGCAAAAATTAACACTTGCAACAAATTAAGTATTAGCAATAATTTTTACCATTATAAACATCAATATTAACACATGTATCAGAATCTGATACATGTGTTAAAGGGAGAGATCCACTTTTGCAAGCCAAAATTCAAAAGTTGCGAGGTTATTGTCTTATATGAAAGGAAATGTCATTTAATAGCATGCCTGAAAAAATTAGGGCTTGAAATCTCTTTTTCGTGGAGTTATAGACCTAAAACTGAATAAACTGAGGGACGTCGGTTAATTAGGTACATACGTATTTTCGGCCGGTGAGTAAGTTCGTACATAGATTTCACGGAGTGCCAGATCGGTATGCATGACCCCTACGTGACCCGGGCTAGCTACGTGACCCGCGCATAAGTACTAATGTGTGAGCGTTTACCAAGCAAAATACCCAAACATCGCTTAAACTGACTACATGTAATTATATATTCTTTCTTTTTGAGATCTTTTTCCGTGACATACGTTAACAAATGTCGGCTTCACAATACCTTTACGAGAATTAGTACTATATTGTTGTAATATTATGCTAAATCAGTTGAACTCCTTTATTGACCGATATATAGTTTAAATGGAGGGACGCATTCGTTTTTCATTCGTAGAATCCAAATTAGAGGGCTGTTCGCTCTGATTTTTTTTGTGCGTGTTACATTGATCCCCATCCGTCAACTGAAAGCTGTTAAGACGTTTTGTAAAAGTGGACCTGTCCCTTTAATATTGATGTTTATAATCAGATGCTTACCGAAATGGTTCAATTTTGGCCCCTTTTCTGTAGAAATGTCCCAAAGTTGACATTATCGAAATAAATTTGAAGTAACGTTGACGTTACCGCTATACCGGTACATACAGATCACGTCAAGCATATAGTCGCCGATTTTGCTTATTTCTCGCGGGCGGGCGCGGAGGCCGCATGCACAGCAAAAACGGCGATCGCCGATAGTATCTGAATTCGGATACGCCATGCGAATGATCGGGAAATTGCGTGCGGGCACAAGTGCCGAGTCCGCTTGTTTTTCAGCGATAAAAGTCGATGTTTCGATGATAACACTTGTGTAAGGTGGTTCTACCAGAACACTGTACCGTTCATCAGTTGAACGTTGTGTGTTAGGATGCATCGGTAATGAAAACAGACGGGAAATAATCCTTTTTTCCCTACATTTTGCAATCTTCAAAACAACAAAGTCGGTAATTATTATCAAAGTATATGACTTAGAGATCACATAAATGAAAGTTTGTTTGCATTTGCTGGTAAATTTAGGGAGAAATCGGCCGACAAAAATTGTTTATTATTTGGATAGTGCAGCAGGCGGAAGAGGTTGATCTCCACACAATGCTAAGTACTGTAATGTACCTATGTGTGGGTGTTGCCGCAATCTGGATGACTGCCATGACATGTATTCTTCTTCTTCTTCTTCTTCTTGTATAGTCTGCCTCCTTCAACTTGAAGATTCTTGCAAACTTTGTGTGTGTGTGTATACGCGACGTGCATAGTACATATTCTTATTCTAGTACAAGTCCAATAACTCATTTACAAATAATAACTCATTTATTCCACGCAAATTTCCCGCACTGCGTGAGTTACCGTATCCAAATTCTGATACGGCGTATCCGAAATCGGATACAATTCGCATGCTTGCAGATCGCTGTTTTGGGCAATAATAAGCGGTCTCCGCACAATTGCGGGCGTGCTTTCTTTGTTTATGTGGGGTGGTCATCGCACGGACATGACACGGTCAATCGTCCATCATTCTGTTTTCTTTTCTTCTGAACAAATTGAAATATATAAAATGTAAAATGCCTAGCCCTGGGCATGGGCACTGGCTGGGCTTGTGTATTTTTGTCATGTATAATTAATGTACTATAAGAAGCATTTTCCTTACTTTTTTAGTGCAAGACAAGTGACCACCATGGCATATGCGTGTCCGAATTCTCACACGTCTCAGAATTCTCACACGCAAATCACTCGGTCAGAAGAGTGAAGACGAACTTATGACAGTCAAGCAAAATTGCAAGAATATTAGTTATATAAAAATGAAATGGGTTTATTTCACATTGATTACATAAGACTGCGTTTATCTGGTCACTTACCACGTAACCGTAAGTAGACATGTTTTCCAATTTGTTGTCCGCGTTCGTGTGAAAAAATCAAGCATCGATAAAAAGACAGTTTCCTCTCCTAAAAACACCAACAGATGGCGCAATTGCATTCGCGTTTATGTGTTTTCCGTGAAACTTGAAGCTTGGAATTGGAATCACAGAAAGCGGAAAATCATTGCAGCATTTGTGCCATCAAGATCGAACAAGGTGGCAGAAAATGTCTTTGGGAATCGTGAGTATATTTTAAGCTCTATTCAGAAATTAAACATATCGTAGTATTATTTGCAATATTTAGCAAGTTTACGAGACCGAGAGCTGTGGTTGCACTACCGTTGCAGAATTCGGAGACGTGTGCGAAATCGGATATGAAGTGAATAAATACCCGAAGTGAATGCATGATGCGGTGTCCGAATATGGCCCCCCTAATTTTTAACAACCGATATCTGAAAAACTATCTTTGAAGAAGCCACAAAATTCGTCGAGAACGAACTTCAAATGAAGATGAAAACAATGTCAAAACAATCCCTCATTGCCCGTGTACAACGGATAGAGCCACCAGCACCACCACTTATACCGTTTGTGCTTAGCATACAGAATCACATTGACGTAGTGCGTTATTTTTTCGCTCAGCGGGGCAATTGATTGTTCGAGGGGTGTGAGCGAATTAACTTTGACCCAGTTGACAATGAGTTGTTAATGGTTACGACCGGACGCTACCGGGATAGAACAAAGGCACCACGAAGTGTGTGGGGTCATGTGTAACATACAAAGTATTTTACACATGACAGTACAGGTATGGATAGAGCACACATAGGTACATTACATTTACAGTAGCATTTGTGGAGATCAACCTCTTCCGCCTGCTGCACTATCCAAATAATAAACATTTTTTGTCGGCCGATTTCTCCCTAAATTTACCAGCAAATGCAAAAAAAACTTTCGTTTATGTGATCTCTAAGTCATATTAGTCCAGCAGGACTAAAGGTAGAGACATTTACATTAACATTTGGACTTTTTCTTTAACATGCCATACCTTTAGTCCTGCAACACAGCACACATACACTCATCGCCATTCACTTACGTGTTCGAACGTGCTGTTGACATGCACCACATCTTACACAAAATCATGCTACTTCAGTAAGCAGCATCATCACCATTATCGATCACAATCAGGCGCTAATATATTTGTTTTATGCATTAACTCACCATTTCACTCCAGATGGAACTTTCAAAATTAAAATTCTTGTCCAAAATGTGTAAATTTACCTCATTTAGCGTTAACGTCGACGTGAATACCCGTTTCTAGCATGCTGACTGTGTTGTAATGGCGACTCGGTTTTTTCTGGTTCGTGTCCGAGTGCGCTCGCTACGCTGCAATTACGTACATGCGACACAATGCATTGCATAGCGATGTTTAGTTACGTGACGCTGCTACTGTGCACTCTCTTCGAGTGTCGACCATTCGAGATCGGATGTTGATCTTCCATCAAGACGTTGACTATTAACGCCGTAATTATGTGAACCAATGTCATCACGCTCTGCTACCAACATACATTCATGTGACTAAATGATTACGCCTTGTAAAAGACTAGTTGAACGAACTTTCATGTTTACATGTTATCACATGTTTACATGGTTATGCCATAGCCAGCCATAGCTGGCGCGTGTACAGTCGGCCTTTTCCTGCCAATTCCCGAAGGAAGACGGACGCACCAAAATTTTGCCGCTGAAAATGCAGATTTGGTGAGCATAGCAGAACGTATTTTGATTAAAATTTGTATAATAAAAAATGATCAAATAGTGCACTATGCAACTATATATAGCTGGAGCGCAAAAGAAGTGAGAAAGAGAAGGTATGTGAGAGAGAAAAATCGGAAAGGTAGCTTCGACCACGATAAGCACTAGTGTAAGGTAAATGGTTACTGTATGTATATACAGAACCATCTTACAGTGTAGATGTGCAACACAGTAGAAGTGAGCCGTATCCCGGCACTTAGCCACCCTAAAAACCCTCAAATTTGAGAAAACTGTCTTAAATACGATTTCAATTTTATAATCTGGTAAAATGAGCACTTTTCCGAGGTAAAACCAGCCCGACGTACGATGTCCAGCCAATACCGTTACATGTTATTCATCACAGTTGCACGTGTAGTATTGTATTCGCCTGTATAGAGTACAGAAGCGATGACGTCATAAAAATCAATTTTTAGAATTTCTCAATTTGAACTTCATTTTCCGAAAGAGCATCAAAAATAAAGTCCAAATGTCGAAAATCAATTGAATATGTAAAGTATTGGCTGAGATATGCCCATCCAAATTATTTTTTTGTCGATAGGAAATCAGTGTTATAGTGCTCTGGTTCATAAAGTTATGAACCAGAGCACTATAACACTGATTGTCCATTGAAGTAAAATTCATTCGGATGGGCATATCTCAGCCAATACTTTACATATTCAATTGATTTTCGACATTTGGACATTATTTTTGATGCTCTTTCGGAAAATGTAGTTCAAATTTGAAAATTCTAAAAATAGATTTTTGATGATGTCACACTTCACCACTCTATAGACATTTGCATAAGACGCATAACACGCAATCACGTGACTCTATAGAATTTTCTATAGAGTCACGTGTCATATGACAGGAAGACTGGTAATCATATTATGGGCAATTCCATGATTAGGTGGACATGACCCCAAAATTTCAAAGTGTCTTTTTCTTACATTTTTTGGTTGTATATGATTAAAGACACATCAAAATTACTGGAAAGGTTATTTATTTTGCTTTGACTGTGGTAAAAGTGGGTTAAAATAGCAAATTTATATTGGTTATATTTTCCTGTGTTATTTCTAATGTAAGTTAAGAAAAAGTTGATTAAGCCATTATGAGCATGAAAATACACAAGACCTTACAAACTTATCATATTTATTTAGTGAGTACAATGCTCTAATAGATTTATCATGCAAAATTAAGAATCTGAGTTGCTTATGCCAACAGTGAGTGAAATTAAAAACCATCGGTATGCCATGTAACGTTACTAACCAAAACATGGATTTATTTTTCTATAGAGAGAATGCAATGCCTTATAATATTCCTACTTCAAATTTTTCTCTTCCAGGCAATGCTCTATCAAAATTAAGGAACAAATTTTACAAATATGATATGATGTATTAATTATAAGCAGTCAAAATCTGTAACGTTACTAACCATGTAACGTTACTAACCAGTCTATGATACAGAGTGTAACGTTACTAACCATAACAACAGTGAAAGAGACACTTATAAGCTGGCCCTAATCAAAAGTGAGTGAAAGGATATGTAAAGTAAGACAAAAGAGGCCACTTTAGAACAATGGATGATCAATTTTTTTTAAGTAATGTGAGTTATTCAACCATGTGCAGCATCCCATGTGTGCAGCATCTCATATCTATGCTCTATGCAAGAACATGTGCAGTATCTGATGTTCAGCGCGAGCAGTATTTTAGTGTAAACTCCTCATAAATCTTTCTCCTGGAAAGTAGTCATTGGAAAATATAGTTGACTCTACTTTGACGAGCAGCGACCTGTCTTTGGTAAGTTGAATTATTGTAGTAATTATAATCTTAATTATCATTTATACCCTATATCAAGGTATTTTGTTGTACTGACTACACTGTGTACAGTTTACACTGATTAATGATAATGATATATATTGTATTTACAGTGAAAACTAATATATTGATATAAAACAAATATATTGTAATGGATTACATAAACTTACAAGTGTATATTTAATGTAATTACACTGTCCAGAGATGTTTATGTTTGTGTGTTTTTAGGGGTGCATTATGATTAGCCATGTCGGTTGCCATAGAAACTTGTATGTAAAAAAAACATCTTTAGTGTGAAGCACTTGCAAAAAGTAGTATTTTAATTTACAAGAATCTTAAAACCAATTTTGTGACTGAAATATTTTTACAGGTATACTATATTTGTAACAATTGTTTTATCTCATTTGTTTGTGTCATGTGGGAACTTTCCAACACTCATTCAAGTATTCTACTCTGCAATATGATGCAGAAAATGTTCATCTTAATTAATTACTACTTGCCTATGTTTTAGTTCATGAATACATTATATTTTGTTTTTATTTATTTTTCTATCTGTAGGTCATGAAGCAAAATCAATAGTGAACTTGAAGAGGACTGGCAAGTATGAGGAGTACAAAGATAAGAAAGCAGTTACCATGAAGAGGAGCTGGGAGGAGAAAAAGATGCAAGAACATTCCCTACCAAAATGTGTGCAAAAACAGCTCCAAATCAAGAAGAAACTAGCTACAAACAAACATCTCTTTTTAGAATTCTATCTCTCCAATGAGTTTTGTATTAAAACACACATAATTATTTTATTTACACAAAGCTACATGTATTTGAATTTGATACTATGAACAAAGTACTATTTAAAGTTTTTGTAAGAATCCGAATGTAACATTAATTGGATTATTGAACAAGTCAACAAATGACCATTTGGATTGATAGATCTCTACTCAATATTTGCCTGCTAAAATACTACAAATATTGAATCTAAATGCTTGCAAATAAACAGTTAACTGGTATTACAAATTATGCATTATTAACCTACCACTTGATGAACTTTGGTGAACTATGGAATGTATCGGATAAGATATGTTTTCAAACAGTTTTCATGTTTCAAGTTGTGAGTTAAGAGTTTCTAGTTAAAGAATTTAAAAGTTAAGAGTAATATGGATAGTTATGTTGATTTACTTGTAATTCCTAAGTATTACTTGTGATTTTGAGGCGAAGGGAGGGTAAAAAAATGATGTTTGGTAACTTTTACCTTTGCACGGACAAAGTGTAACGTTACTAACCGTAACGTTACTAACCATGATTTTGGAGCCTAATGAAAAAAATATGAGTCAAGATGCTTTAATTATTGGCTGAAACATGTGCCAACTAACTAGAAGTAAAATGAATATGGCACTTTGTTGGAATTATCTAAGGTTTTAGAAGACTTCTCATTTGAAAACATTGATTTTTTTCCCATGTCCTTTTTTTGTAACGTTACTAACCGACAATAAAAGTTGCCATGGCGACGCGAATATTATTTCAATTGTGTTCATTTTTTGTTTGTATTATAGACCTAGGGTGGGTGAACATGTTGTAACATGATTGTGACTTGAAATGAATAGATGGTGGTGTTATAGTAGAATATGTTATGAAAATATGCTCTAAATGTAACGTTACTAACCGTGGAATTGCCCTTATCTAATACACCCGCAAGGACCGTTGTCCTTTCCAGATTATTAACTTTCGAGATGTATTTGATAATATGATTACCAGTCTTCCTGTCATATGACACGTGACTCTATAGAAAATTCTATAGAGTCACGTGATTGCGTGTTATGCGTCTTATGCAAATGTCTATACAGGCGAACACAATACTACACGTGCAACTGTGATGAATAACATGTAACGGTATTGGCTGGACATCGTACGTCGGGCTGGTTTTACCTCGGAAAAGTGCTCATTTTACCAGATTATAAAATTGAAATCGTATTTAAGACAGCACCATTGGAGAAAGCAAGTTGACATCTGCCTAGTCGTGAACATTCAGGTGAGTAGCTGAAATATTTCCAACCAAATTTGAGGGTTTTTAGGGTGGCTAAGTGCCGGGATACGGCTCACTTCTACTGTGTTGCAGGACTAAAGGTATGGCATGTTAAAGAAAAAGTCCAAATGTTAATGTAAATGTCTCTACCTTTAGTCCTGCTGGACTAAAGTCATATACTTTGATAATAATTACCGACTTTGTTGTTTTAAAGATTGCAAAATGTAGAAAAAAAAGGATTATTTCCCTTCTGTTTTCATTATCGATGCACTACGAACTATTCCCCATTCACCCTGTACAACGGTTGGCTGCAGCTCAGCGCGCGATCTCATTGGCTGCCTTGCTCATGACGTAGCTCCTCGGTGCACGTGCCCGAAATCAGCTTTGCAGCTCTGTGTAGAATATCGCATGGAGGTAGTATCGATAGCACGCGCGGGCGCAATTGCGGGCGGCCACGATGCCCACCCCTTCTCAAAGTATCGTGAGCGATACTACACGCCAGCATCTGAGACGGTACAATTCCATGCATATTACAGCGACTGCTCTCATACAACCACAACACAGGTATTATACATAGACATTATCAATCAAGAAACATCCACGAACACGATGCGACACCGACGGAAATTCGTAAGAATATCATGAAAAGTATACTACTTACCGAAATCACAGTAAGACCAAGGTATCGTATGGGCTTTCCGCTCTTGAACAGCACTTTCAAAAAATCGTGAAAAATAGAAGAAAAGTGGAAACTAGGCCGAGTTTGGTACCAGATGAAGCACAGTTGCAAGCAGAATCTTGTAGCACACCGCACGCAGGTGTAGGGGTAAGCTAGTGCGCATGCGCATCCATTTCATTCATAAAAATCGGCCCGATGCTGCCGTAGTAGTGACGTCACGTAATTAGATGAATACCTCACTCGCTCGACGAAACCCGGAAGCAAACCCGGAAGCCATCCGTTCGTGCAATAGTTCGTAGTGCGATGCATCCTAACACACAACGTTCAACTGATGAACAGTACAGTGTATGAATAGGCAGTATGGTAATCTCCCGTGTATTACCATATATTGCGCGTAAATGGTCCACATGAGTGGACCATATACTTTGTAGATGTGGGATAGAGCACACATACACTCATCGCCATTCACTTACGTGTTCAAACGTGCTGTTGACATGCACCACATCTTACACAAAATCATGCTACTTCAGTAAGCAGCATCATCACCATTAACGATCACAATCAGGCGCTAATATATTTGTTTTATGCATTAACTCACCATTTCACTCCAGATGGAACTTTCAAAATGAAAATTCTTGTCCAAAATGTGTAAATTTAGCAAATTTCGCGTTAACGTCGACGTGAATGCCCGTTTCTAGCTAACCTAACCAGGCGCCGTCCGTAGGACGGCGCCTGGCATTCTGAGCTGTGCATACCGTGATGGAAACACTTTATAGGCTTTAACGGCAAACACACTTGTACAAAACCATAAAATATCATACTTTAAATAACATATCTCGGTTCATACTTACAAATTATGTTATGCACGGACATCAATGCTCCAACTGGTAAAACGTCTGATGCTCCATTCGTTTGATTTATCCTGAAATTTACTATAAAACTGGCAAGATTACAGAAGTGACGAAAATGGTATCCGAATTTGTTCGCTGCATGCAATATCAGGTGATCGAAAACTTGTCGGCAATGCGCGAGGTCGCAGGTCAAACTTTGGCGTACGAGCCTGGATGTGCGCGCGTTCTGTACAGCGATTGATCTATATATTTCTGCGTGCGCGATACACTCCTATCGATCCTGTACACGGTATGTGACACGTCAGTCCCTGGCTTATTGTCAACCGATCGCCACTTACGCGCGGAATACCTCCTATCCCGCGCATGCGCTATGCATTGCCGACGAGTTTTCGGTCACCTGACATTGCATGCAGCGAACAAAGACGAAGGAAATAACAGTCATCATCATCATCATCATCAATTTGAGGTAAGTTATCATTCTTTTGCAACATATTAAATATCAAGCAAGGTAGGTTGAATGTTTAATTAATGTCTAGAACTAAAGAAAAAAAAATAATAATAGATGGAAAGTTCTTGAAACCACCCGTCGGCAAATTTCCTACAAAATTTTTAACGTTTCGTCTTCACAGCGCCGTCCTACGGACGGCGCTGATCACAGTTAGTTTCTAGCATGCTGACTGTGTTGTAATGGCGACTCGGTTTTTTTCTGGTTCGTGTCCGAGTGCGCTCTCTACGCTGCAATTACGTACATGCGACACAATGCATTGCATAGCGATGTTTAGTTACGTGACGCTGCTACTGTGCACTCTCTTCGAGTGTCGACCATTCGAGATCGGATGTTGATCTTCCATCAAGACGTTGACTATTAACGCCGTAATTATGTGAACCAATGTCATCACGCTCTGCTACCAACATACATTCATGTGACTAAGTACTAATGTGACTAAATGATTACGCCTTGTAAAAGACTAGTTGAACGAACTTTCATGTTTACATGTTATATCGATATCTGCTACCGTACCGCTATGTTATGCCATAGCCAGCCATAGCTGGCGCGTGTACAGTCGGCCTTTTCCTGCCAATTCCCGAAGGAAGCCGGACTCACAAAATTTTCCCGCTGAAAATGCAGATTTGGTGAGCATAGCAGAACGTATTTTTATTAAAATTTGATAAAAAAATGATAAAAAAAAAATGATAAAAATAATTTGATAAAAAAATGATAAAATGTTGCACTATCCATTTATATATAGCTGGAGCGCAAAAGAAGTGAGAAAGAGAAGGTATGTGAGAGAGAAAAATCGGAAAGGTAGCTTCGACCACGATAAGCACTAGTGTAAGGTAAATGGTTACTGTATGTATACAGAACCATCTTACAGTGTAGATGTGGGATAGAGGGGAAGCCGGTAGCCAGCTGATCAGCAAATGCGGGTTGCTGATTGGCTTCTCAGGATTCCCCTTTCTCGCTTCACTGATCACAACCGTTGGCTGCCGAAGCCAAGCGCAGCCCAGTCGCGATATCAGCTGGCTGGCTATTGATACTCCTGATGTACGATAACGGGCTGTACGCCGACGGGCATCATGCCCAATCGATCGTACCACGCCAGCATCCAGCACGCGTTCGATCACCATATTTTCCCACACATCACTATGCATATTACGATAATAAGGGAGTTCGTAGTTAGCCTATGGAGCAGTATGACATCAGGTTTTCGGAAGATTAAAGTACAGGAGCTCTATGCAGATTTTCCGCGTGCGTGCGTGAATTCTCCTTGTGTTTCGTTACGTTTGAAAGACCTGACCAAAAAAAACTTGTCAGGCTAAATAATTTTTGTTAGAATAAAAATCACATCTTTGCCCGTTTTCAACACTTAAAAGAAAACAGTACACACAAATCTACATATGGGGCCTTTTCGATTTTAATAAAAGCTCAGATACGGACGTTGATATTTTTGTTAAAATCCGAAAATAAATAGAAAAAATAAATTTAAAAAAATCAGTCTTATGTATATGAGATGTCCATTATGATTAATTCAGAAAAACATTTATGACTTCGAGCCAAATTTCCCGTGAAAACACGTTTCAAATGTGACAATAATTGCACACAGGTCTATGTGACAACGGGCAATATCGATGTTTTTGATACAGTGAATTTTCGTCTCAGAAATTGGCGCATGCGCAGTTTGGATCTACGAACTCCCTTATTGGTAGTACACCTATACTACATTGTTTGTATACACATGCGTTCACAGAACTCTACAGAATCCACACTACATCAATGCCCTTTCATACTCATCACATTTAAATGACAACTTACCAAACTCTAACTTTCGTCACGATATCGGTTGATTATTTGCTGATTCCGACGATCCTTCAAAAATTCGGGAAAATTCGAAGAAAGAGCAATTCTCAGGTTTGGTAGCAGATGAAAGTGTATCGCGAGATCTTTCAAGATGGCGGATCAGGCAGGAGCTCAGACCAAGCGTGTACGCATGCGCGTCAATTTCATTCATAAAATCGGGCAGCTATCGTAAACAGAGATGACGTCATATAATGAGCTTCGCCGCTGCGCCATCTACGGTGAATTGCCGTGTAAACGTTCTACGCGATTTGCCATTGTGGAAGATGGTTTTTGCTTGCGCGATGAGTCTTATTGCGCTTAACCACAAAGGAAAATAGATAAGCAAAAGAAGTTCACTACGCGGAATTATGCGCTTAATCAGCTGATAAACAGGAGGGCCATATTACAGCACGGGCCATATTTGGTAGCCTGATCATACTCTGTCGATGTCTCACTTAGTTTAGTACCCAAACAACAACACTACCGTATTTGCTGGTGTATTAACCGCACCTTTTTTCAACAAAAAAAAAAAAAAAAAGGGGGTGCGGTTAATACACGACCGTATTAAAGTGATCCAGGTAAAGTGTCAGATATTGCACAAAATGACATTTGAGACTTCAATCCTATATCAATATCATTGTAAAATACAATTGAAAGATTTGTGAAAGTTTGAAGGAACACGAACACTGTTTACCTAGTGAAAAAAACGAATATTGAGTTCATATTTTATCACCGAATACTGATGGCTTGTCGTAGAATTGCAACAGTTATAACTGGCAGCCTATGACGATATATCCGCACCCGTGTATGTTTACATATGCGGTATACAAAATTCCTGGAATTCGCGCACGTGTTGGATCAAAGTTCTCTAGGTCGGGAATGTTTCCCACGCTCGGACGTAATCAGCTGAAACAAGTGTACTTTTTTTGAAAAGCGTTGATTAACGCTTTAGAAATAATGATTTTCAATGATAATTATCTTCATACTAAAGGGACATTTGAAAAAATCTAACCCTATTTTATTCTTCTCTTACCATAAGCTAAACAACACGGCAGAAGAGAAACGAGGAAGCTCCAATTATTTTTCGTGGAGTTAGACACTTTACCTGGATCACTTTAACCTCACTTTTTTAACCTCACTTTTTTTTTTAAATTAATTTTTTTAGGGGGTGCGGTTAATACACCGGAGCGGTTAATACACCGACAAATACGGTAAATGCCAACATGTGCAAAAGCCTCTGTGTGTATTAAATACTTATTTTGGTATCCTTAAGGAGCATGATCAAAGTGATCAAAATATAACAAAAATTTACAAGGCAAGGCTTAAGCCCAAGCCCACATCTACAAAGTAAATGGTCCACTCAGGTGGACCATTTACACACAATATACGCTAATACGCTGGAGATAACCATACCAGCCATTCGTACACTGTTGCGTTCAACAGTTGAACGCTGTGTTTCAGGACGCATCGGTAAGGAAAATGGACGGGAAATAATCATTTTTTTTCTACATTTTTCGGTCTTCAAAACAACAAAGTCGGTAATTATTGGGTCAATCTACGTCAAATCAACTGGTGGGTGTCACCCGACCCCCTTCGATTTTGCTAAAATTCGCACCAATTGTTCCCTCAAGTGTCTGACGGAAAACCCCAAAAAATTTTACCCCAAAGTCATACGGTTGCTAAGTTACGGCCGCGCATAGCAACCGATGCGCGGTCAAAAATTTCTTTAACATTTTGGCCATTTTTTATTATCTGCTGTAGCTAAAATTGAAAAGCCAGAGCTCTCATTGTCTGGAAATTGGAAGAACTTTGTCATCTCTGCAAGATGTATTCATTATGTTGCGGGTCGAGTTTTCGTTTTCGCATACGGGGTCACCGAAAATGGCGTTAAGCGAAAAGTTAAAGTTGTTTAAAGCATGTTTGGATGCCCATAGCTTAAAAATGAATAGATATTTGGCTCTAATATTTTGTAGTATTAAAGACCTCCACTTCCTTTACAGATTAAAAAAAAAAGCCCACACATAGCTACATTACAATAGCATTGTGCGGAGATCAACCTCTTCCGCCTGCTGCACTATTCAACGCAAACATTTTTTTTTGTCGGCTGATTTCTCCCTCCATTTACCAGCAAATGCAAAAAAACTTTTGTTGATGTGATCCACAATTCATATACTTTGATAATAATTACCGACTGTTGTTTTGAAGACCGCAAAATGTAGGAAAAAATGATTATTTCCCGTCCGTTTTCCTTACCGATGCGTCCTAACATACAGCGTTCAACTGTCGAACGGTACAGTGTACGAATGGACGGTATGCTTATCTCCAGCGTATTAGCGTATATTGCGTGTAAATGGTCCAACTGATTGGACCATTTACTTTAGTAGATGTGGCCAAGCCCAAGGCTTGTTTGTTTGTCTTGCATCAATCACCGTGATTCCATTTCAATTTTTTTTCATTATTCATTAACTGTTACATGACTATAATTGAAGATAGTTTTGAATTTGATAGAAATGTATTGTTTGTAGTCAATTAGATATGACCTGTTCTAAACCTATTTTGAAACATTTCTTTACCTTAGGCGTAGGATAATTTAACTTTTTTGATGAGAATATATCAATATAATAAATATTGTTTTTGTTTGGCCTGAGCCCTGATTTGTTTGTTCTGCCGTCGACCTGCAACCAAGTATAGTCTGGCCAACTGCTTGAGAGGATGACTGGATGAGACATATATAGAGCCGCAATGTGCAACTTCAACCTCCTACAAAGTGACAAGATAATCAGCAAGTTGATCATGGTCGCTACCCAGGAAGAAGAAGAATAGGATCAATTCTTGTAACCCAATTCAAATGTTTTATTTACCATAGCCATAGGATACAGAACTAATAGAAGAAATCTCCAAGAGCATTGATGAGCCTGTGATTGGAACATACTCAATTTGACCCATTTTTAACCTATTAAAAAAATTGTATTTATACTAGGATATAGAGGAAATCACCAAGGGCATCGATGAGCCGGAGGAGGAGCGGAAGCTGTTTGTCGGCGGCCTCAAGAGCACCTCGACGGAGAAGCATCTGTACGAGACCTTCCTCAAGTATGGCCACCTGGTGGACGTGTGTGTCATCCGCGAACCAAACACCTACAGGCCGAGAGGATTCGGCTTTGTCACCTTCAGCAAGGCTGCTATGCTGCAAGACGTTCTCACCGCCAGCCCAGACATGCGCATCATGGTAGACGGCAAGTTTGTGGAGCTGAAGAGGATTTCAGGAGAGGTGGGTGTCGGCACTCACATTCATTTTATTATTATACGCACTCTTTTGTGTGTTGTAGGGCTAGGCTATGCATAGAACAGTGATAGAAGTAATCTTATTACCTTGTGCCTTGTGGCCCAGTATTGCGATTAAAATCAAGTTGTTTCAAAATCTAACTAGTGGCCTGAAACCGTGATTGGTGGCCCCAAACAAAGAAAACATGACATTGAAAACATCAATGAAATTTGGTGGCCCAAAGCTTAATTTTAGTGGTCCTAGGCCTGCGCTAATTAAAACAAATTGTATAGGCAATGCATGGCTAGTATGTATTGTGGACTCGCCAAAACATGCATTGTTTATAAATATGTTCTTTGCAACTAGGAAATTGATATATATTTTGGCGAATAAAATAGTCATACCCTAGTATTGCATTGTATATGTGTGTCGAATAAGTTGGTCTAAGACACTTACAGAAGAATCGGTGTGGAACTTCTAGTCTGCAAGTATGGGGCTAGCTAGGTACACTTGCACCATGGATGCACGCCAATGAATGCTCTGTATACATAGGACTGGTTAAACATGAAGAAATGTGAAACAGACAAAGGAGGAAGAAGGGGGAAGGGATAGTTGAGTTTTGGTATAGAGGGCGCTACACAAAAAAAAAATTTGTGAGATGATGTAAAACTGAGTGTCAAATTCGAAAGAGCATACAATTTTAATGACAGAATAAACGTTATTTGATCAAAATCGGTTCAGAAATGGCTGAAATATCCATAAACATAACCATTTGTAATAAATGTGGGGCCCCACATTTATTCAATAAATTTGAACCAGCCGTTAAAAAATTAAAATAATGCTTCCTCTTTTCAAAAATTCACAAAAGAGGTTTTTAAATAGTTGTTGAATATCTCTCTATCTAATCACTATTTCAACAAAACATCACATGCACAATATTTTATTTTAAATGGTTGAAACCGATGACTGTTTAGAGAGCGCCCTCATTAGTTTTAACGGCTCTTTTTGAATGATAATATGCTTTTTACTTAGTCATTTGTAATTTTGTATTCCTTTTGAGCATGGTGGAGTTATTACTATTAGTTTGTTATGTATTGGTGCAGGTTTTGGTTACTAAAATTCAGTTTGACCAAAACTGTACTCTCTTTACCAGAACTCAACTATCCCTTTAAGTCTACCTTAATGGTGTTAAAAAAAAAAGTATTAGAAGAAATGTCTAATTCAATCATGTTTCAAACAAAAGAAGTAGTATGTGTTACTGTAAATTTCCTCTCCAAACTAATGAAATGAGTTATATAACTACATTTCTCATTGTTATTGTAATATTTAACCCTAAAAAGACTGGGGGGGGGGGGCTGATTTAGCCCCCCCCACTCCTCTATTTTCGCGATCACTTCGCAATGCTTAAATATTTTACGGTGCCACTTCATGACTTTTTTCCTTAGAGTCTTGCGCATCTTTTGATACCAAATTTGTGCACACCGGGTCAACGATCCGGGTGTTTTTTAAAGGTTCAAAATAGCCCAGTCTTTTTAGGGTTAACTCCTTGGCTACTGGAAACTGGTGGGCGATGTTGAATGTGTAGATAGATGTGGATTTCAGTTTTCCTATTTTTCTATTCATCTTATATCTTGTGACAGTTGCCAATCAAGAAAAATGCACCAAGCGAGGCTCTCGCCAATAAGGAAACCTGCAAGATCTTCATCGGGGGCATCCCAGAGGATACCCAAGAGCAGAGTCTCCAAGACTTCTTCTCAAAGTTTGGCCCCATCGAATCCATTGAGATGCCGAGCAGGGATAAGGATGGGAAGGCGAGGGGCTTTGCGTTCATCACCTACACCACAAATGAGTGCATTGCCAAAGTTGTGGGTAAGTGCAAAATTGTTATTATTATTATTATATCATTATTTATTTATTTATTTATTATTATTATTATTATTTGATTTTAAAAACATTATTATTATCATTTTTATTATTATTTTTTTCTTTTCTTTTCTTTTCTTCTTTTTTCGCCTATGTGTTAGTCAGTGGCACGAGAGAAAACAAAATCTGGGGGGTTGGGGCAACTTTGTAAGCTCGTCTGCATGAAAATAGCACTGTTATGCATTTGTTACCCACAAGTGAGTGCATCAAGTGGGGGCTTCACATAATGAATCTGATTGATTAATGTACAATGTGGATTTTGTCATTAAAATTGTGTGCTCTTAAACATTCTGCACTCTTGAAACGCCCTCCAAACCAAAACTGAACTATCCCTTTAAGCTATAAATTCAGCATTCCAATACTGATTTACCATTTTCTCGCCCACTTCTTGACAGCTATTAAGTTTCACTACTTCAATGGGAAGAAGGTGGAAGTCAAGAGATCAATTGAGAAGGAGAAGCTGAGGAGAAATCCCCCCAAAGAGAAAAAGGATAAGGAGCAGCAAAATCAGGCAGCAAAAGTGAAGGAAGGAAAAGAAGGGGGAGGTGGTGGTGGAGGAGGAGGAGGAGGAGGCAAAGGAGGAAAAGGTGGTCGTGATCGTGGACGCGATCGTGGACGTGATCCTGGACGAAGTGGTGGAGGTCGGGATGGCGGTCGTGGTGGAGGTCGAGACGGCGGTCGTGGTGGAGGTCGGGATGGCGGTCGTAGTGGAGGTCGGGATGGTGGTCGTGGTGGAGGTCGGGATGGCGGTCGTGGAGGTCGGGATGGTGGTCGGGATGGTGGTCGAGATGGTGGTCGTAGTGGAGGTCGTAGTGGTAGTCGGGAAGGCAGCCGTGGGGGAAACCGAGGATGGGATGACTTTGGAAATGATCGTGGTGGCGGACCAGGAAGATCAGGCCCCTCGAAAATGGAACCTGAAGAGTCGAGGGGATTTGATGCAGAAGGCCCGCTTGGGATGGGTCCTGATGGACCAATGGTAATGGGCCCTGATGGTCCGATGTCCATGGGCCCAGGAGGTCCTAGGGGTATGGGCCCAGGAGGTCCTAGGGGTATGGGTCCAGATAGAATGGGGCCTGGACCTGATAGACAGATGGGAATGGGACGTGGCGGAATGAGGGCTGGGGGTGGACCTGGGCAAGATAGACAGATGGGGAGGGGTTCTGAAAGAGGAATGGGAGGAATGGGGCCTGATAGGCCAATGGGGATGGGACCCGACGGATCTATGGGAATGGGTCCTGGTTCGGAACGGGGGATGGGGATGGGGCCAGACAGAATGGGACCTGCTGCAGATAGACCGATGGGGATGGGATCTGACAGATCGATGGGAAGGAGCCAAGGAATGGGTCCAGGGATGGGATCAGGGATGGGATCAGGGATGGGATCAGGGATGGGATCAGGGATGGGATCAGGGATGGGATCAGGGATGGGTCCAGGGATGGGATCAGGGATGGGATCAGGGATGGGATCAGGGATGGGATCAGGGATGGGATCAGGGATGGGATCAGGGATGGGATCAGGGATGGGATCAGGGATGGGATCAGGGATGGGATCAGGGATGGGATCAGGGATGGGACCAGGGATGGGACCAGATATGCCAAGAAGACCAGCAATGGGACAAGGTGGACCAAGTGGGTCAGGAGCACCAACGGGACAAGGCTTTGGATCTATGGACAAGTGGGATGGTAAGATCCAACTTTCAAACAGTATTGCGATAGTGTGTCTTTGTCTTTTACCTGGGGGTGTTTCTCAAAGATTCTTAGTTGTACTTAACTCTAAGTTGGACCTAACAAATTATGGAAAGCCATTTGTAGCCTTAGAATAAAACATTTTTTAAAGGCAAATTTTAAACATTTATTCTGACATTGATTTTATTACTTGTGCAGACCAGTCTTCTCATTATCTGCAGTGTTTTTTTATTATCAGCAAATTTTTATGAAATTATAAAGAACACATTTTGTGGGGAAAAAAGAGAAAGCAGTATGTACAATGAGTAATTCTTTAGACGGGTATAATCCAAACACTCATATTTATGATTTGTTCATTATAGCAGAATTAATTTATTGAAATTTGCTGTGATGGCCAGGATTCAAGGGAAAGCATTATTCATACCAAGGCTAACCCTGAAATATCACCCCCTATCATTTTTCAGAACGAATGTTTAGCAACATCTTTATTTATGATCTGTTCTAATCTGTTCTAAGCAGAATTAATGTATTAAATGATGCTCTGAAGGCTAAACCCTGAGAAAGGAATTTTTTCATGAATAGGCTTACCCTGAATTATATCTTTGATTTTACCATTTTTCAGAACGGACATCATAAATAATGTTATGTTCTAGCAGGATGAATGAATATTATGCCCCGATCGCTAGACCCCAAATGAAGTATATTTTTCAATCAATAGAAGGCCCTATAGAAATCTAGAATATTTGTCCATGATTTGGCCAACCCTGAATTGTATTTCCTATAATCGTTTTTCCAGAACGGATGTTGGCAACATGCCATCAGAAGAAGCCATGAGGCGACAGTTTGCTGAAGGCCTGGGGTGGGGGGACATTGGGGGGAGAGAAACAGTAATCTGACACAAACCAAACGGGTGTGTGTGTGAGGTGTCAGCTTACTATTTTGGGGAAATAACCATATAAAATACAGCACTAATAAAATTTGATCATAATTTGTTTCAGAACGAATGTTTGACAACATGCCGAACATGCCGTCAGAAGAAGCGATGAGGCGGCAGTTTGCAGAAGGCCCGGGGTCGGGGGACTTTGGGGGGAGAGAGTTCCCCCCTATGCCTAGCGCAAAAGACTTTGGCGGCCCCTCGCAAGGAGGAAGTAACTTTCCGCCAATGCCCTCAATGGGTGGAGGTGGTGCAGGGCCGAAACCAGGTACTTGTTCATGATATTTGTCTTTGAGATGCAGTGAAACCTCATTATAATGAGGACCTTATGTCCATTGAATTTACCTCGTTATATCAGATATCTCGTTGTATCAGGGCTTAAAAACAATGAAGTAGATAGAACATGGACCTGTGAATTTACCTTGCTATATCAGGAACCTTGTTATAAGAGAGCTTGTTATAAAGAGGTTTTACTGTACTGATATAGAGTACAGAGGAACAAAAGCCTGAACATAAACAAAATATCCCAATGATGATAACAATATTAATGATAATGATAATAGTAATGGTTATTCCTTTCTTTTTACTGAAGTTATGTCTATCAGTGCTTGTGCCTCAGCATTATTATTGTCATATGCGTGCACACTGCAATCGTTTGTTTAAATTTCCAATTCTTATTGTCCACTCCCTGGGGAGCATTCCAGCAAGGCACCACGCAGATGCTCAGTGCTGAGGAATTGTATTTCAAATCCTTCCAAGTATACACCTGGGGGGTGTTTCACAAAGATCCTAAGTTGATCTTAGCACTAAGATGGTCTTAAATATTATGGAAATATATATGGAAAGCCATTAGTGTCTTGAAACATTTTTGTAAAAGTTTTGTTGAAATGCATTAAAATGTTGATTCAAATCATATATATTTTCTAATTATCAAAGAGATTTCATGAATTTTATGTGAAGATTATGAATCTCTTTGATAATTAGAAAATATATATGATTTGAATCAACATTTAATGCATTTCAACATTACTTTTATAAAACTGTTTCAAGACACTAATGGCTTTCCATAATATTTAAGACCATCTTAGTGCTAAGATCAACTTAGGATCTTTGTGAAACACCCCCCTGGATTGAGAGGAGCAAATGTGGATAAATTGTTCTTACTGAAGAAAAAAATGAGATGGGCAAACTTTGGTTTTGTACTCTGGACCTCATGATGATGATGATGATGATGATGATTATAAATTACTGTTTTGTGATAACTTTTTTTCCCCCACAGAAATGGGTGAAGGCAAGATGAAGGAATACTACAAGGCCATGTACATGTGGAAACTCAAATGGTATCAGATGATGAAGGCATGGAGCGCAAAAAAATGTAAGTATAGTCGGTCAAACCTGTGTATAGGGACCAACTAATAAGGGAAACAAGAAAAGTGGTCACTGTAGACAGGTAACAACCTTGATGGAATGCATTGTGTAAGCCTGTCTATAGTGACCACCTGAGGGGAAGACAAGTGGCAGGTAACCTTGGCTTAAGAATGTTTTATTCTAACAACAAAATTGCAGTGCATCATGATTTCATTTACATCACGATGCTCGGTAAATTTCAAAGCTATTTCTTCTGAATAAGATTCTACAGATACACAAATTCTGCAAATATTACGTGGTAGCTTTAGCTGTGATTTATCACTATTGTCATTCTCTATTTGTAGCCTTGTCAGCACAAGGTACTTGCCAAGGCAGCACATGGTGCCAGCAGTAGTGGCCCATCCAGAGAAAGTTACCACCAAAGAGCTAGTCAGATGGGTGGATATGGGGGCGCTTCAGGGGGCGCTGATTATTAATAACTATTGATTATTAATTGATATTGTCATTTTCTCTTTTTGTAGCCTCATCGTCACAAAGTACTAGCCAAGCCAGCGCTGGTGCCAGCAGTACTGGCCCATCCAGAGAGAGCTACCCACAGGGGGCTAGTCAGATGGGCGGGTATGGGGGTACAGGAGGGGGCGCTGAGGGCCAGTGGGGTGCTGCAGCCAGCCAGGGTGCTCAGGGGGGCTACGGCAACTTGGGATCCAACTACGCACAGTCGCCCTCGGGCTATGGACCTATGAAGGACAATCCGTACGGTGCAGGAGGAATGGGTATGTATCTTTATTTACAAACTGCTTATGTTCCAAAAGATGTTTGTTCTCTCTGTTGTGATATTCTGTATCAAGTGCCTACATATACATATATATAAATAATATAATGATTTTTGAATATGTTGCACTGCTTTTTTTATTTGTTGTTAATGTATTTATATTGTGTACATTATATTGAGAGCCTTGGGACCATGACAATTACCTTCCTATATACAATACAGGAATTATTTTAGGGGGCTACTTTTTTTCAATCTGATGGATATCACAAAATATTTAACATAATTCCCTATGGTAATTTTAGGGGCTACCTACTGAATTTAGGGGGCTATTTTTAAAATAAGGGGGGCAAAATCGCCCCCAGCCCCCGTATATTTCCTACCCTGCTATATTAGATATCTTGTTATATCAGGATTTAAAAAAAAACACACAAGAATATGAAAGGGCTGGGATCAGCTAAAATCCTTGTTAAAAGGGTTTTTTGTTATATCAGAGCACTTTACAACAAGGTTTCTACTGTATGGTATATTTGTAATTATAATGTAGTCTTTTTTATGTGATGTGTTTTTTACACTTGGTAAAGGCGCTATTACAAATGCCTGTGTTTTGTTCAATGTTATGTTTCTGGGAAGGGCCACCACATAGTGCTTTCTAGCTCAAAGGCTACGACACTGGACTAGCAATCCTGAGCTCTCGGGCTCTTTCCCCCCAGCAAACCTCAATTTTCTTTGCTCATTTTTATCAATCTCTTTCTGCTCTTTTTCCTATACTTTGTCAATACTGTGTTCCTTGATTTGTAAACAAAACAAAAATTCTATCAAATGACATTCCATCCAGACAAATGATTGAATATAAGAAAAAGAAAGTTCAAGTTATTTCCTTATTACTTTTCTACTCAGGTCCTTATGGTGGAGGTGGTGGAGGAATGCCTGGTATGTGAATACCGAGTCAACAAAGGCCAGGATTAGGTAAGTATTTCAGGGAAGTGAAACCATGGAAAATGTTGTTCTCAATTTTTGAAGAAAAGAAATGTTGCAATAATATGAAAAAAATATGAATGAGGGGAATCGTCCGTGAACATTTGAGCAAATTTGGTCAGGAAATAAGTTATGGTTGTTTGAACTTAGTGAAGAATTGTGTTAGTTCCGACAACTGAGATATGTTTGTTTTCATTTGATTGAATACAATAAGCTAGAAAATGGCTAAAGATGAAAATTATTACATTTCAGATGATTATCTATGTAGAAATAGTATTACACACACAAACAAAGGTAATAAGTGACATTTTCAGAAAAGTGAGACATTTTATTTTATTTTTAGACAAACATTGCTCAAACTTACTCTATTAGTTCCTATGAGAACAGTCTTTATCTATGTTTTCCTTTCCTTTAAAAAATGTATTATAACATTTGGATGGTATGAAACAGAGCTAGATTCTTTCATCTAGAATTCATCTAAAGAACTCAAGTGTTCTTTTGAATTTTGCTGAAAAAACTTTCCAGCTGTTTATTCACAAATAAACAAGTCTACATGTAAAATACATTACTCTTGAACTATAAAATAATGCTTGATTGTTAATTTTTGTCACGAAAAAACCTTGTCCCTTTGTATATTCATTGGGTGATTATTTTGTTGAACTCTCCTTGTAATAAGTGAAATAAAAGAAGAACCTGTTATAAATGTAAATTCATAAATGAGTTCTTAAGTCATTGTACTTTTTCAAATACTAAAATCCTTATCTTATACCATGTACTAAACAATTTTCTTTTATTGAGCAGGAATTAGAATCAATCAATCAATCAATCAATCAATTTATTTTAAACCTTAGCTTAGCCTTTACCATGCCAGAATGTAAAGAAATGTTAGCATTATTATTTTCATTGTCTTTGTTGGCACAGTATTGACATGTATACTAAATTAATGGCATATATTTCTTCTATAAAGTCACATAGTTAAATCACAAGGTAAAAGATTTAGAATAAATTATTATTTCTGTGCAGGGTAACCAAGTAGATGAATTAGACTATTATATATTAATAGTGCCTTCTATTTTGAATGCTTATGTTTTGAAAGAAAACAGAAATCATTTGTGGTAAAATTAAACAATTAGACTATTTGAAAGTGGGCAAACATTATACACGTATATGTTTGATAAAACATGTAGTATTTTGGGCAAAGAATTTTCTGGGGACGCTTTCACAGATAATAACTCTTATGATTTGAACTATTATGAGTAAGAGCTTTGATATAAATACTGCACGATATGGTGTAGCCTCATAGAAAACCTGTAACATCCCATATTATCTATCAAGATGATAGTAATTCATGGCGTGTCAGTTGATCAGTACTGGATAATAAGTTTGACAAATTGAGAACTAGGCTGTAAATTGGAAGAAATCAAACTAGTCTATCGCCATATTTCTTTCTTTTAACTGCAGTTATGTTTAGCGTTTGATTTAGATGTTCTTACAACAAGCGATGGACTGATGTAGCTAATGCAGCTAAACGTAAATGTAGCTAATGGATTCATTATTAAGCCATAAATATGGATGAACTTAGTTATTTATAAGGCTACATTAATGATATCACTGTGAAATGTCGGCTTACTTGAAAAGGGTGCTTGAAAAGGGTGCTAGTCTAAAGGTGATGTTGCCTTTTCTTTTGAACCTAGCTTTTAGCCTAGCTCTTCTGCTTGTTATCAACAGAATGTCAGAAGGTGCTTAAAAGGGACTTAGTAACATTGTCCAAATCCTCAAAATCCAATTGGAATTCTAGCAGTTCCCTCATACCTTGCTGTATTCGTATTAACAACAAAATCATGGGACAGGTTTCGGTTTTTCATATTTCCCTTTCGTTAGAAAGATATTTACGATTGAAGTGTACTGGACCGCGAAAACCGTGTACAAAGTGAGTGCAATGAGTTAGTGAATATCACTTTGCATTTTTGCTCATTACTCTGCCATATAATGTCCATCTTGAAATTTTCACACAACACCCAGTGGACCTATCAGATAACAATAATTACATTGTATCAACCACTCATCACTTTTTGCACATGTCAACAAAGTTACTAGATTCCTTTAAAACGCATGTGCTTAAATTTTTAGCTATTGCATGAACATGATTACACACTTAACATGTAATGTTTCATTCATTATTTATCCTTACAGAATTCCATACCACTTCTTCACACTCGATCGGAACACGATCGCACCTAGACTGTATAGCCTGTAGGCCTTAGCTGTCTGGTTACTTTGTGAAGCATACACGGCAACCTAATTACAATACAGTTCCAGACACAACTTTAGACTTTTGATGTTACTATGAAACTATTTCATGGACATAATTATACTTTAATCTGTTACTTATGTGTCATTATTTATCTTTACAGATTCCCATACCACTTCTTCACACATGATCGGAACTAACCTTTGAACCAGAAACCGTGCGACATCGATGTTCATATTTAGATCGGAACATGATCGCACGTAGACTGTATAGCCTGTAGGCTCTAGCCATGCGGTAGCTGTGTGGAGATCGTTCTACACGGCAACCTAACTGTCCTAAAATTCCAGACAGCTTTTAGACTTTTGTTGCCCCCCCCCACCCCACGATTCTCTAATCTTACTTGCATTCAAGGCTTGGAATATTAGTTTTAGTATTAGATTTAATACTTATTAGACCATTAGCAATTACAAATGAGGCCAAACATATGTCCCTGTACATATTTTTAGTCCAATTTAGGTTTGTTTGATCTGAAAAGCTATTTTCAGTTCTTTTTATTGTGTATATAGGTACCCAGCTAGCCACCTGACGTTGGGCCGATGTCGGAATTTGGTTGCCGGATGTCGGCATATCGCCGTTGGCTCGAGGTTAAAATGTCCGCCAGCCCAACATCGTCACGACGTTATTTTTGTGATATATTGGCATAAGGTCATTTTCCGACAATGGCCCAACATCATGTCATGAGATGATGTTGGGCCATTGTCGGAAAATGACGTTATGCCAATATATCACAAAAATGACGTCGTGACGATGTTGGGCTGGCGGACATTTTAACCTCGAGCCAACGGCGATATGCCGACATCCGGCAACCAAATTCCGACATCGGCCCAACGTCAGGTGGCTAGCTGGGTATTTTTGGTATTTTTGGTATTTTTAATAGTGGTAAAGTGCTTGTAACTCTTAGTGACCTGTTAGTCAAATGTATATTTAGCAAAGGTCTCAAAAGAGTTGTTATTAGCCATTTTTTTTTTTTTTTGGGGGGGGGGGGTGGGGGGGCTCTTCAGAATTTTAAATGGGGGCCAAATATTTGTTGACTATTATTTACAAAGGAAATTATGTCAGTCAATTTTGACATATCCAAGTCCTTGAATGCAAAAGTTTTAGACTTGCACAATCCTCAAACAGGGCCGATCATACTGTAAGTAGTGTTTTCAATATGTTGACTACACTGTTTGTAATAAAGTCAAAAGATTCTTTTACAATCTATCACAGTACATAATTACATTGCATTCTTTTGTTGTAACATGATAATGGTTCTAAACAACTTGTCCTCTGATTTTGGCTTTTGATTACCAAATGCCTTCCTAGGAGTTACTAAGTCACACACTTTTGGCTTGCCTGACATTGTTTAGAACTCTTACTCATGGCAATGAATAGCTGTGACATAAGTCGCTCTTCGGTACTCGTTAGGGAGGAATTGTTTGTTGAATATGTTTGCATCATATAGAGTAGCCTAAATTTGTACTTGCCTAGTAACAGCTAGACTACTCTCATGCTTGTGACTTGTGTGAAAACACAGGAATGATTTAAACCAGTTGTCTGGAACTTTCTACCGGAGTCTAAAATATGTTCATGTCTGTCAGGAAATGAGCAGGCAATTTATCTTGTCATGAAAATATCCTCATTGGAGTGAGAAGTTTTAGGCGTTAGAACATTTTGCCTTGTTATTTTGTTTTATTACTTCTACTAAGTATCTTCATTTGCTCTGTGGAAATGAAACATGTTTCTTTGCAAGATTTTTATGTCAACCTCTCTCTCTATATTTTTGCCTATATGTGCATTTGTTTTGATGCATAATGCAGTATTATTAGTTATTTGGTATTTAATCATGTCGTAAATGAATGTGTTCAAAACATAATTAAGACCTGTCTAGACTATTAATGTGGATATTCACTGAAGTGGATTGTGTTTGTAAATTAGGCCTGATCATAGTTATTGAGTTTTATGTGTACTTTTAAAATGTTCTTTAAATGTCATTATTGACAGTTACTTACTACAGCTCCTTAGTCTAGTTATGCTATAGGAATGTCCAAAAAGAAGGATTTTAGCCAGTGTTGTAGTCGATCGAGTCCAGACTCGAGACTGCTTTTGAGGGTCTCGTGACTCGGGACTCGAGTCCAAGTCACAATGTAAAACAAATTGGAACATACTACTCCATTGGGGACTCCGGACTCAGAACCTGTGGACCCTCGACTACAGCCCTGATGTTAGCCTAACCATCAAAGACGTCGACTTTTCAAGGTAGTTACTAGGTAACCTTTTCTGTACATTTTGGGCATTCCATGGGCATGAAGTCAAATATTTTCCAGGAGGGCTGAAGTCATTTGCTCAAATAACGGTATACTCGTGTTTGTTGATTTACACGCAAGCCTAGCCATTTTCTCAATAAAATCGTGGTTTCACACACCATGATGACTGTGAGTGTGATGTATCTACGCCTAGATGACTCTTCCTTGGCTCATCATCGTGGTCGTAGTCCAATACAGTGGAATTTCTCGACTTCTTTTGTACGTTCCACCGTTTCTTAGATCATAATTCCCTTTCTCCAATGAATAAACATTAGACTAGCTGGCAATCATGTGGTTAATGGGTAAGGGAATGATTGTTTCCTATTGTTTCATTGTTTTCATGCACCCATTAGGGGGTAGGAAAATCAATGTTTTCCCCTAACATTTTCCCTAAAATTTTTCTTCTCTTATAATGACAATTTCTTTTTGTTCTCGTGGAAAGGAGGTGATGATGATTTAATATTAAGGTAATTTCATTGTATACTATGTACATATTTTCTAAACAGGGTTCCTGCTGTCATTGAAAATCTGGAAAAGTCATGGGAATTGGAAAATAATGAAAATAATTTCCAGGAGGGTGCTGCACAAAGAGTTACAATCAATTGTAAAGTTGCAATCAATTGTAAAGTTGCAATCAACTTCACGTCAGAAAATATGCACACATAAAAGCAATCTGATTTGCACATGTAGTCGCATGTTCTGACTTGCAATTAATCGTAATCTTAAGTATAGACACCCCCAGGTGTGGAAAGAGGGTAATGATGAAAAGCCTTGGAATTTTCATGATTTATATTGTTTAAATTGTTTTCTTTTTATTTGTTTTCAATCACTTGTAGACGAGTGATTGCTTTGTTACATGGGACATGGATGCGACAATTTTTATCTCACTCTGCCAAGAAATTTTCTGTTTTTAATTATTGAAAACTCGTGGAATTTTAATGGAATTTTATTGTCTTAGAAAGTGCAGGAACCCTGTCTTAACGAGCTTGTTCATTTGTGAGTGTCATTATTTTTCAGGTCTGTTTAGTCAGCAATGCAATGCCATTTCAAGAATCTTTTTATAATAAAAAACGATTTTGAAAACATGTACATCTTGCATTTTTGTTTCGTCTGTGCATTTGTTTGATATCGCAAAACGTTGAAGGGATCTAGTATCATTGTCTGAATTGACCAAGCTCACATCTCTAGTGGTCCTTTCATGCCTGGGGGGTGTTTCACAAAGATCCTAAGTTGAACTTAAAAAGTATGGAAAGCCGTTAGTTTCATTGATTTTTTTTTTTTTAAGTCCTTCAAAAAGGGCTAAAATTTTGTTTCAAATCATTAATATTTTTCTATTATCAAGGAAATTTCATGTTCTTCATGTAAAATTTATGAAAAGTCTAAAATACTTGCATGTTTGCTTATGAATGTATTTTATGCCAAGGCTACAAATGGCTTTCCATACTTTATAAGTCCAACTTAGAAGTTCAACTTAGGATCTTTGTGAAACACCCCCCTGGTTGTTTTCCTCTTACTATTAGAGAAGTGTGAAACCAGCTTTGGTTTGTCCTAACTGTCCTACAATTCCATGTCCTACAGGTTTGTCAAATTTGCACAAATATTTTGAACAGATCCTTTGGATCATTTCAGCTGAACAACATTTTGGGAATGAGTTGGCGAATATCACTTGTCATGTTTGCCCATTATTTACCCGTATGACATTCAGTGAACATGGAATTTGCACAAGTCACTCAGTTGACATTATACTGTTGTTAACTGGTGGTGGAGGGAAAAGCATGGAATGTTCCACTCCCGAGGGATTTTAAATGCTATTGAGGGAAGAGTAAATAAGTCCAGAGACGTAGTCGACAGGCTTATTTTCTTCACGAAATAGCATTTTAATTTTCCCGACAGCAAAGTTAACAACTGTTTTATCATCTGAATTGCCATGTAACAGTGCCATGTAACATCCAAAAAAGTTACATGGCAGCTGATGTGTACTGTATTTACTAAGTTGGGTGATAAACCTCAATATCAGACCACAGCAATACACATTTTTTCAACCCTTTGTCATTTTTTGCATAACAACTTACCAGAGTTACCAGATCTCTTTAAACTGTTGGAGATGATGTAATGTTGGCATAACAGCAACACACATCCTCCTTTGCCCCCAGCCCCAGTTATTTGTTATTTGTATTTCTTTACAGGAAAAATAGCAAACATAACAAAACATTTAACTTGAATGTATCAGTCAAATGCATGGCTTTTGCTGTGTTCTAGGAATATGGTAGCCAAAGTCATTGGGTGGAATTCACAAAGGAGGTTTGTACAAACCATGGTTTACATCTATGGAATGCCATTTTTAAACTGATGGAGAAAGAATGTTAACTCCTTGTTAACAATGTTGATTTACAATTTACTTGTATACGAGCAGCATTCCATAGATGTAAACCATGGTAAAACCATGGTTTGTACTAACCTCCTTTGTGAATTCCACCCATTATGTGAATGTTGATCCTATAGAGTTGTTTTATAACAAGTTGATATTGTTTATTCAAGATTATATTCCACATACTAAGAATCTTGCTCTACGATTGGTCAAAAGTTAATCACGTGATGAAGCATAGTTTCGCCCATCATTGATGGGAGAAGAAAACTTCGTTACACTCTGTAGATATCTTTGGTGAAAGTGTGTTGCACTCACTAGATAAAAAGTACTATCTAGTGAGTGCAACGCACTTTCACTGCGGTTGCATTGACTTGACTGTGGAGCTCGTGTGTGGCTAGTCAAATTCCGTACCCAAATGATGTGGCGGGGTTCTCTATGCGCGCGAATTACAAATTTAATTGTATTCGTTGTGCATGTTACACGTACGTAGCACACTGTTTCAAGCTCATACGCTATGCATGCACTGTGTATGCAAACGTATCGTACAGTACACGGTTAGGTTTGCTGCGTTGTTATTGTTTAATTGCTTGTTCTGTTGTTCGACGTAAGATTTGAGTTCTAACGGAGCTGAAATGGAACTTTTTTTGCTTGAGAGTGAAAGTAAAGTGTTCCAAGATTATTGCGAATGCTGGAAACAACATACACATTGGAAATTGGAATAACATTGATGTTGGTAAGTAGATCAAACCTAGTACTAGTAGTAGTAGTAACAGCTGTAATTAAGACTTGCGTTAGACTAGGCCTGCTTATAGACTAGATCTACCGTTTGATGTGGAATATAAAGCAAATAATCACCTTTTGGTTTCAGGCGATGGCAATCTATCACTTCCTCGGCGATCTGAATGTATACGCTATCTTTCCTCAGCTTCGCTTCGGAAAGATAGCTACATCCAGATCGCCTTGGAAGTGATAGATTGTCCCATCACCTTCACCAACGGTAATTATTTGCTTACTATCTGATATGCAACCCAATCCCAAGGCTGCTTACAATAAGGGGGTTCACATTACAGCAAAGTACACAACAAATACCATTATAAACTAAACCAAAAAAAATGGCAGATTTTTTCAATATTTTTCACAAAGGTCTGGAAAGGAAAACATGGTATTGTTAAGTGTTTGTACATGCATGTTTGTAGTATGTATTACAGTAGGTGTGTGAACATGTGTGTGTATGTGTTAGTATTTGAATGTAGTTATATATATTTGTATGCGTGTTAGTGTGTGCATGTGTTTGTATGTGTGTGTGTGTGCACACATGTGTGTAAAAACAAAAACAAAACATCTGTGTGGGTTTGTGTTTATGTACATCCGTGAGATTGTGTGTGAGTGTGTTCTAGGCATTTAGCGTGAGTGTGTCAGTGTATGTCCATCACCCAAGGGAGACTGGAAAGTGGTACATGTATTTATAAACAGGTGTTCTTATTATACAGGTCTTAGTGGCAACCTGTCTAGCATCCACCCTGGCTATACTAGCCACCAAAAGTGATCCCCTGCAAAGAAAAGCAATGATATGGAACCTGCCTACAGAGGTCACCTGTCTAAAGTGCCCACTTTTCTTGTTTCCCTTAGGTGATCACTATACACAGGTTTGACTGTACATTGTTTTCTAGCCCCCCAAAAAACAAAAAACAAAAACAAAACAAAATTTCTTTATAGACAGTGCTTGCTATTCAAAAGCGGGTTTAATATGGTATGTATTTATACAGTGGAACCTCATTATCATGGACGCTTGGGACCATGACAATTAGTTGCTATATCAGGGTTAACACAAACAACAAAATCAGTATGAATAGCTTGTGCCAGTAAAATTACCTAGCTTTAGTGTTACAAAAGATTTTTGTTATAATTTTAAAGTTCTTCATATATATACAGAGGCATCAAAAGTACACGATTTCTTAATTACACCAAGTATTATTGTTAGTTTCAACACTTATCATATCCGGGGGCATTGACATGACGCAATTAAAAATGTACAAAATAAAAATAATGAAATAGAAATTACTAGTAAATATTTTGCTCACTTTATCAAATGATCTAGTTCAAGTATTATAGTTCATAGTAGTTTCCAATTTCTTGTTTATAGAAATCGATTGCCAATTCATAGGTATATCCATTACTGAATAGGTGTTTTCCCATCCTGTAATCAAGTACATGATCTAGTTTCCAGCGTAGTATGTGTGCATGAAATAATAATAATAATATCCTCGATTTATATAGCGCCCGGGTATAGCGCCTATCACGATGATAATCATCTCTAGGCGCTTTACAATATTTTTACCCCGGTCATCGGATACATTCTGCAATCAATCCAGCACACAAAGTGCATTTTTTCCACTCCCTGGGGAGCATTCCAGCCACGGGCAACTTGTGGGCGCACACATCAAAAAGCGATGAAGCCATTTTTGTCATAAAGGTTTAATACAGCTGTCAAACCTGTCTTAGTGGCCATCAAAAAATGATCCCATTGTAGGGAAAAACAGTATAATGGAACCTCTCTATAGTGGTCACCTGTGAACAGCGTCCACTGTCTTGTTTCCCTTAGGTGGTCAACTGGTCACTATATACAGGTTTGACTATAAATATATTACACAAGTGTATAGTGATTACCCAAGGGAAATAAAAAGTGGCCATTGTAAACAAGTGACATCTACATGTCTATTATATTAATACGGTAAGCTTCAACCCCCGAATCGCCTCCCACTCGAGATATCCTAACCCCGAGGATTCGGCGACTCCCCGACCGTCGCGATCGAAGGATATACGTTTTGCGGAGGACAATAAGGCATTCCCGAGTCGCTCCCGCCCCGTGGTCGTCGTCCAGATCGAAGAAAAGGGGAAAGTCAGCAATGCCAATTGCCCGTTTAAGACGCAAGAGCATTGACTAACGATTTATCGCCGTAAAAGTATTTGTAAGAATATAAATTGGAGTAGGTAAACAAATAATATATCGAAAAACCGTTTTAGATATGACACGTTGGGAAACTACCCAGGTTTTTTAATAAAATATCAATATTTTTATTACACGGATGGTATGGTAATGATCGCTATTGCCGATTGGCATCGTGTGTGTGTAAGTGCATCGACGATTATACAACGCGCAATGGCTGTACAGCCGTGTATACAGGTCGCGCAGTCATCGAATTACCCCACCGAACCGTAGTTTATTTGCATAGCTCACTGCCTGCTGACCATCGTCTCTGGTCACTATCTCATTCGCCCTACCGCACACAATACTATATTGCGCCAGCTTGTGTAAGATGTATTAAGTCAGCCACGAAGCTACCATGCAGTACCAGAAGAGATGCTGAGGGGGAGGGGGTGGGGTAGAATGGACGGGGGAGGTATCTGCTCATTTAGTATGCAAATGCATACTAGACGGCTACTATTCCCTTCAAAGGAATATATATATCATCTGGGTTTCACAAGAATATGAACAAATGTATACGCGGGAGAACTTAGTTTGGATATGAATTGTTTAGGGGACACGACGGGTTCTTGTGTCATGCAGGCAATTGGAGACACGGGGGGGGGGGGGGGGGGGGGGGGGGGGGGGGGGGCAGCGGCGAAGCTAGCAAGAACACGAACATAGTGTATGTATCTAATTGATACAAGCGGAACAAATTATCGGGGGTGGGGGGTAGAATGGATGGGGGAAGTATCTGCTCATGTAGTATGCAAATGCATATATAGACGGCTACTATTCCTTTCAAGGGAATATACTGTACATGTATCATAGGGTTTCAACAACAATATGAACAAAGGTGTACGCGGAGAGAACTTAGTTTATGATATGAAACGTGTAGGGACACGACGGGTTATTTGTCATATATTGGAGCCGCGGGGGGGGGGGGGGGGGGGAGCGGCGAAGCTACTTTATTCGCAAGAACACGAACATAGTGTATCTATTTTAATACAAGCGGAACAAATTATGGATCATATGAAATATGGGGGATAACTTAATAACTTTGCGTGGATACTAAACCATCATGATTTTGTTATACATTGCCGGATGTATCCTTGGACGGGGCCCCCGACGGGTTGTGGGGTGGGATTGAATCGCCCGAGTCTATTTTGTCTTACTATTTAATGATGACTGTGGGATATTTAGTAAAGTTTTAAAGTGTCGTTTATGTCATCATCGTCTTTCTCTTACAAAAATCCTGCGGATTTCCGCGGGTACAGCTAGTATTATAGTAATAGCATTAATGCAAGGTTGCATAGCATTAACTTTCTTTGTAAGGGATCACTATTTGACGGCCCACTACAGACAGGTGGCCACTTAAATGATACCAGCAATGTAAGTAACTGACTGTAGGCCTATAAGATATCGTTAAGATGTGACAAAACTATCACATATGTTCTAATATATTATTATCATTGTCTGTCGGCAGGTTTGATTGCAATATCTCAATGAATTGGAAAAGAATGTGCTTTTGCATAAAAGTTAAAAAACCCACCATGTTAAAGGGATAGTTTGAGTATTGGTCAAACTTAACTTTAGTAACCAATACCTGGACCATTACGGTACAAACTAATAGTTATACCTCCACATGCTCGAAAAGTATACATAATTACAAACGACTAAGCCCCCTGTTATCATTCAAAAAGAGTTGTTACAACTAAGAGGGTGCTCTCTAAAAAACTCATTGGTTTTAGCCATTTTTCATACAAAATCTGCATTTGATGTTTTGTTAAAATAATGATTCAATAGAGATATCATCAACAACTTTTTAAAAACCTATTTAGATTTTTTCAAAGTAGTCTATAAGCATTTTAAATTTTTTTCTTCTAAAAAGTCAAAATGTCCCCTGGCGGAGAACTTTTGAATAAAAATACCTTTATGGATATTTCAGCCGTTTTTGAACCGATTTGGATCAAATAAAGTTTATTATGTCATTAAAATTGTATGTTTTTCAAATTTGACAGTCAGTTTTTCATTATCACACAAAAAAATATTTTAACTATCCTTAATTTCCTAAATACACAAAGTGTTGGCAATATATCAAAAAAAATTAAAAATTGGAAAAAATCTGATAGAAACATCTAAAAAAACCCTCTAAATCAAGAGAAAGAAAGATACAAAGTGTACACCCCGCCCCCCCCCCCCCCCCCCCCCCCCCCCCCCCCCCCCCCCCCCCCCCCCCCCCCCCCCCCCACTATATGCCCCTCAGTAAGTTGGACCATACTAGCTGGGCTACTGATTTATATACACCACTACACTATGCTGTTGCTATACAAAAATATATTCCAAATACCTATTTATAATGCATGAAAATCATCAAAAGAAATGTAGGCAGTGTACCCCCCCCCCTTGCCTGCCGCCCCCCCCCCCCCCCCCCCCACCCCCCCCTTCCCCACAAAAACTGAAGATCAAAGTTATGTTTTAATTTCTGAGTGAAGAGAAATACTACGCCCGCCCCTTAGCTCCCAACCATACTGCTATATTTATGTAGTTTAAAGACAAACAATTATACATAGAAATCACACTTATATTTTTTGTTTGGAAAAGTATAATATTTTAAACTATCCCTTTAATTTCCTAAATACACAAAAGTGTTGGCAATATATCAAAAAAAAATTAAAATTGGAAAAAATCTGATAGAAACATCTAAAAAAACCTCTAAAATCAAAGGAAAGAAAGATACAAAGTGTACACCCGCCCCCCCCCCCCCCCCCACTATATGCCCCTCAGTAAGTTGGACCATACTACTGGGCTACCTGATTTATATACACCACTACACTATGCTGTTGCTATACAAAATATATTCAAATACCTATTTATAATGCATGAAAATCAATCAAAAAGAAATGTAGGCAGTGTTACCCCCCCCCCCCCTTGCCTGCCGCCCCCCCCCCCCCCTTCCCCACAAAAACTGAAGATCAAAGTTATGTTTTAATTTCTGAGTGAAGAGAAATACTACGGCCCGCCCCTTAGCTCCCAACCATACTGCTATATATGTAGTTTAAAGACAAACAATTATACCATAGAAATCACAACTTATATTTTTTGTTTGGAAAAGTAAACAAAAACGTTTACAGTGTCAGTGATATTACGGTCCGTACTTTTTATGAAGTCCAGCGCCCCCTTTGTGTGGTAGCCCATGCCCGTACAATATCAATACACACATCATGCATGCATTGGATAGGTACTGTACTGAATTGGTACCGTAATATTGATTGTGTGCATTCCTAACCATCAAGGAAAACCATCATGAAATTATTACACACGTAAAATCAACATGAAATAGTAGGAAAGGGAACCAGATTTTGTGGCCAAATCCTCTGATTTGGCCCAAAATTTATTGTGTACGGATGCGACATATCCGTGGGTGTAATCCGGCTGTCACCGACCGTTTTCGCCGCGGAAATAATGGAGAAATTCCACTCGGCGATGAGTTTTTCGTCGGCTGTAAACTGCGCTGCCAGTGTTGTCTCGCCAACAACAATGGGCGATGGATCTCGGCTTGTCAACGTTGTTTCCTCGCCATCGAAATCTGTTCAGTCGCTGCCGCCGTCGTGTATGGAAGGAAGGGTCGTCGGTTTGTCGGGCCTGGTGAGGGACGCGCTCGACGTCCAATCGCCCCGAAATGAAGGGTAACGTCGCCTGTGACGATTCGTTTCCCGAAAACTGGAAAGCTTCCACTGAGGTTTGTATTTCAACACTAAATAATTTTTCTAAATGATACTTTGATGTTTGTTTTGTTTGTTTGTGTTGTGTTCTGTTGACATTGATAAACTAGGTCAGGGGTCAAGGATTATTTATAATTGCATGGTGCTGGATCGGGAGCTAGCGTTTCAGTAGTAACATTATTTAAATTAAAAAGTAGATGCAAAGCTAAGCGCTAATAAAAATTTTAAATGAGACCTGCACATGTTCAGATAATAATGCAAGTTAAGTACATTAACTTTAACTAGTTTATTTTCCATTTGTTTACTTTTATTTATGACATGTGAAACTACATTTCGGAAGTTATCTTTTGTATTATTCCAATGATTGATGTTATCATCATTGTCAATATTTGTTCATGTTCTGACACCTTGTTTTTTGTTTTATCCTTTCCTTCTTTTCCTTGACTTTCCTTCCACAATTTATGTCTTTAGTTTAACAAAAAGTTTAACAAATAAATAAAAAAGTAATTTTATGTGTAAAGACTAAGTTAGTAAACAGACTGTTGACGAAGAAAGGGAAATGAAAACCGAGCACACTATTTCACTATAACTTGTAAGTTGTAGGAGATCAAATTGGAGTCATCCCTGAAAGCTTTCAAGAGCCTAATTAGCCAAGAAATAAGAAAACTGGGCCTAAATTAAAGATGGGAACAAAAAGAATCTGGGCTAGTATTCAATTCCATACTCCTACTCGACTCAAAATTTAAGCAGTTTACTCAGTAAATTAGTAAATTTAGTAAATTACTACGCCAAAATTGGGATTCAATTAATTCATCAACTGAAAATATTACCAAAGTTTTTATGTAATAATATCTTCAAGTGGGGCATTCTTTGAAAAGTGAAACTTTTTTGGAATAAATGAAGTTTGTTTTTTCAGTTGTTTTATTTCATTATTGGAAAGATCAATGTCCAAGGGTTTATGAGATATATGTTTTATATTGAATTTAGAACATTTCTTACTCATTTGCATAAATTGACATATTTCAATATTCAAATAAAAACCATAACTCAGAAAATAATCAAGCTAGCTTATTCCTCTTATTCTCCTGTACATGTTGATGCCAACTTTGTGAGAATTGAACTTCATGTAACTTATAAACCTAATATTTGTAAAATTCCCATTTCCATTCACATTGTACACACACGTGACCACCCCCAAAATGTCACACACGTGACCCAGACATCCTCACATAATAACATACATTAAAAAACAACTGTTTGAGATAATTTTTATTTTTTACCATTTTCTTACTAACAGATATATATATATATATATATATATCAGTTGTCTGATACTAATATGAACATTTTAGCTTTTCATATCTCACAGGATTTCCAAAATGAAATTGAGTTGAATTTTTTTTCTTAAAAAATGCTCCTGTGCAAAGTCACACACATGACCAATGCTATTTGACCTCTGTCCTTGGGTAACGTAATCCTAATACAATCTTTTGTGTGACACATGAAAGACTTCAACATATGCAATTCATATGAAGTCCACATCATCATACTTCCTATACTTACTCTAATAATTTTATAAGCATCCTATTTAAAAAAAATTATTATTTTAGGTCACACACGTGACCAATAATGGCCCAAATATAAAATTTAAATTTTGTTAATAACTGGAGTAAAAGTCTAAACAAATATTTAGAAAAAAAGATATTAAGTAAAGTTCTTGATCTAAGTATTTAATTGAATACCAGCCCAGGTGTTTTGGTATTCATAAATAATACATTTCTTATGCATATAATGCATCTAGATTAACCTGATATCAAAATAGAGTAATTGAGGAAGCTAACTTCAACAACAACCCAGTTCACAACCCGGACTTGGGAGGTGACATGGTGTATGGCCCCTTGTATTGAAGGGAAGGGAAATGACACTGGTAAACAAGTAGGGTTGATTATGTAATAATGGGATAGGTAGGGCTCACAACTAGTACTTGCCCACTTGCTCGGGGCTAGTAAAAAATTAGGTGTTGAACAAGTACAATTTTAGCAAGTTGGGCAAGTAAAAACAAATTTGGGACAAAATTGAAGACAAATTTGGGGTGAAATGTGCATAATCTCATTAATGTACTGTGATGTGTAACTTGTTGCTAGAGTTGCTAACTTGAATAAAAAAGATAGCATGACAAATCTGAAGATCTATAAGTAACTATTTGCAAATTGGAGGATTTTAATTAGATTTGAACTTTTTAAAAACAAGTTTGCCACTGTTATTATAAAAATGATACATAACAAATTCAAATTCACTAGATACATGTATGGAATTATACAGATTTATACAAAAATAAAAGTTGATGAGAATCACACTGACCTTTACTTATTAGGTTAGGTCGGGGGGGGGGGGGGGGGGGGGGGGTGGTTAAGCACCTATCCTATCAGGAGCTCCTGTTATAAAACAAAAACAAAATGTTCAAATGATGGTTTAAAGTTTATGCCTTTTTCCCCCTTTATATTCTTGTTCCAAAGTGTTCCAGACCAGTGAAACCACACAAATGTTGGCAATCATCCTTTATTGGTTTATGTGAGTTGGATGTTGGATAGCAACATTATAAATAACTGGGCCAAATCAATAGTTCTAAGCAATATGATGATAAACATGAAACCCCAAAAAATGACAATATACAGTGTAGTACGTTAATTTGCTAAATGTACATTTTATGTATGTTGTAATGATAACAATACGGGTAATAAATATTAGTAATAATGAATGAGATAGATCATGTTCATGATTTAATTGTCTGAATTAAGTATTTACTTTGTAATTGACTATAATAATTTATATAATTCTATGTTTATTTTAAAGATTATATTTAATTATATGATGCTTAAAAACCAAGATCAGCTTAAAGAGAAAACTACCACCTATTACAAAAGTTTACTTTGGAAAGAAATGTCAGTGCATACATGTATGTGCAAATATAATGTCACATCCTTGGGGGAAGACTCATGAAATCAATTTTCCATCCCCAGGCCGATGCATTTAATGTGATAAGCTCTTTGGGTATCAGACCAAGAAAAGGTCATACGCCCTTGAATTCAAAAGAGAGAGGGAGAGAGAGAGAGCGACAAAGAGAACAACCTTTTCTTTAATGTATTTCAAAAAGATATTATAATTTAAAAATCATATTTATACAAATTGTTGTGTTCTCAGCACTGCAGTGACTTATCAAGTTATCATGACATAATATGCCAGATTTCTCAAGCAGCAATACAAACATTACCTGCAATCTGTTCTTTCTAACTTTGTAGATTTATATGCTCTTACATTTACATGTGTATCACGCTTCTCCCTATTTATTATCACAATGATTTAAATTAGATAGATATAGATAGATATATCGGTATTTATTGAACAAAATTAACAAGACTGTAGTCCGAAGACTAAAATGCCTTGCGTAGGGTTAGGGTTGAAAAGCCTCATGGCATGAAAAGCGTCCAAACAAAAAACATGACGACCCAAAACTTTTCTAATGCAATGAATCCACCCTCACAGAAATCAATCTCAATGCCAATGGAAGATGTCCATGAAAAGGTAATGGAGCTTTACACCTAATAAATAGTGATCACAGTTCCATGCAATCAATAGCGCCAGTTGGGTACAAAAATGACCTTGTCCTTTGCTAAACAATCTTTATATACTCACGTACAGCAAATAGATATGTTCTCTGTTTGGCTTAGAACTGAAGTAAAATCATCTGTCCGATTTCTAGCAAGCGACAATACGTAGTAAAGAACACCTGCTTTAAATGATTAAATCATGAGTTTTACCTTATAAGATGTATGCTCACATAGGACCTGAATAGATGGGTTGAACAACATAATCTGGTTTAGTTCACACCTTTACTTGTGTGCTCTATAAGGAATTGAAAAGACATACTGTAGAAATTGCTCTTTTGCTATTAAAACAATCTGTATAAATTTGCTCATTTACTAACAATCCGTAATCTGAGCTAAAAGCATCTGGAAGTTGGCATAATCTGATCGATTTATCAAGTGATAATCATAAGACAGCGTCCCAAGTTATTGGATTTGGACTTGGCCTTTAATTACAGTACGCTGAAAGATGACATGGAGATTAATGTTTAAAATATTTTGGTTTAATGATTACAACTTCTACACAAAAAAAAAAAGCTGAGGGGAGAGGCGAAGAGCAACCTTGCCCTTGCGCTAAATTACCCTTTTCTTCTCACGCACTAATCATAAAGTTCGCTAAAATGGCTTCAATTTGAATACGCAAGACTTATCTTGCTTTATTGAATCTTGGGTTACGTAGCCTTGATGTGCCTTCAATTTATGTTTCTGTTTCGATGGAGAAGATAATGAACAACATGATTGTATCCCACTTTGCACTTTTCAATCATGTTCCATCATAAAATGAAGGGGGAAAAATGCAACCAATATCTTATCTGCCTAATGAATTTTATTCACACACATGCAATCTGTTATGTTCCGGAACTGATTTATCATATAATATCTTCCTAACTTCTCAAAAGAAACACAATTTAATCACTTTATTTATAGAATCTTTGTGTTGAGAGAAGATCTTGAGTTGAGATGCACATTATTTTGCTATTACAGTTTCTGTTCAGATGGAGATGAATGTATGGAATTCACACTTTTTTTTATGTCCAATAAAAAGCAAGACCGGAAGAAAACGACCTTGTCCTTCTGCCGAATGACATTTATCTGCCTGCCCACAAATCGTTAAATTCTTGGAACTGGCTTATCGCGATTGCCTGACTTCTCAAGCGACAAATTTAAGTTGCTTCATTGAATCTGCAGAGCTTTGTAACAGTTGTGTGTTCCCAATTCTAGAAATTAACTTTTTTGCCTTTTGGTCAGGCAAGTAAAAAGAAGACTATAAATTATAGTGGCCTGAATTCTAAATCTTGTGGCCCAAAACAAAGAAAAACATTACAAATTCTGTAATATTTGGTTGCCCATTTGAGCCAGTGGAATTAAGCATCAATGCAAGCTAATTTTTAGGCGCCCCAGGCCAGCGTGCATGTGTTAATTTCGAGCATCAGTGTACCTTTGTTGCATGTCTTTCCGGTACAGTACATACCAACCCAGATGAAGATTAATGACAAGTTGGGTGTTCCAAGGTTCACGTTAATTAGCAAAAAAAATTGAAGGAGAAATGACAACCTTGTCCTTGTGTCAAATGACCTTTATTTGCGCGCGCGCACACACAAATGACTGAGTTCTCAAATGGGGCTCGTAAAATCCAAATGATGGTGCTACTTATAAAGCACACGTTCATGGGCGTCAACAGACGGGGGGGGGGGGGGGGGGGACATGTCCCCCCCATTTAAAAGTGTAGAGGATTGTGCCCCCCTCCCCACATACTTTTCCAGTATTATGTATGTATGATTCCATAGCTTGCACTGCATATCATGTAAAATTTCTGTCTCTTATCTGGTATGCACCAAATCACACAATTTCAAGCCCCAAAATACAAACGCTCCCTCACAATGCCCCCCCCCCCCCCCCCACTATTGAGAAGCTGCCGAGGCCCTTGCGCAAGTTCCATCTTTTGACTCTCACAGCGCATTACTATTACTACCCCTTGCTGGTCTTCACGTGTGCAAAGTCCAACATCACTTGCTTATTATGCTTTAAACCAATTGTCTACATAACTGTTGAGTAGGGAACAGGTTTTAAGTTCTAGGTAATGTATTGTACAGTGGTAGAGAATAAAATTTGTGTTTTAAAACCAAAAATAATTTAGAAAAACAAAAATAGTCCTGCTGCACCAGCTTGACCCTTATTATATTCACACACACAAAAAAAATCACAAAGTTCTTGAAAGTGTTCTGCCAGTTTTAACCCCTTCAGAGCTTGTCCAGAAATACATACATATATGGGCTAGGGCTGAGGTCTATCTATGACTATAGAGAGTGCATGCCATTTATATTATACCAAAATTTTAAAAATTCGTATTCAATGGGTTAAATCGTGAATCTTATCTGACAAATCTCTCTTTCGCCGAAAAACACCTGCTTTGTTGCAACAGGACTGCATTGGGAGATCCATGACGAGAATACAGGACGTGTCTGGATTGAGTTGGGAAACATTCACAGTTTTGATTCGCTTAGATTTAAAAAATCAATGACAGAAATTGAAGAAAAAAATAAAATGAACGTAGTCCTTATAAATAATGCCCAACTGCATTTTATTTGCACACTCACGCACAAATCGGGTAAGTTCCCAGAATTGGCTTATGGCAATATGAAATCTGCAGCTGTGTCCATGTTCTCACGATACAATCATACCATTTATTTTTCTGAGAGCCATGGTCGACTCAAGCCACTCAAAATGAAGGATGGAGATATAACAATAGTACTTTAGTCAAGCCTCCACACTAGCTTTTGCTGTTCGGGCAAGTAAAATCATACATTTTCAAATTTTATCTTGCCCGAATAGAAAATGTCCTTGCCCACTTACTTCTAGATGAGATTTACACCTTGGGAAAAATGTTTTCTCTTGTAGTTGAAAAGAAATATTAGATGCCCGATCGGGCAACCAAACTAGACCATTTATGAAATTCTACATGCCCGACATAATATTTTACTTGCCCTGGGCAGTTGGGCAAGTACTAGGTTCAAGCCCTACCTTAGTAATGCAGTAATGCACACTTGTGTCTTTTATTTCTCTTTACTTGTTGACAGAATGAGTAGCATCCATATAGTTTGGAATAAGGTGAATTACCAAATCTGACGTGGCCTTTAATAGAGCTTCATACATCTTCACATATTGTACATTGTGTAATAGCAAGACTTGAAATTAGCACTGGCACACTGACCCAGGACATCGAAAGTCAATTTATTTTACTTGCCAGACTGGCCCACAAGGAAAGAATGGTTAATTTCTGGTGTTGTGTATCTATAATATATATATATATATAATTGTTACATGCTTCCTTCATTGGCACAGCTAGATAAATGGGGGTGGGGGGAGGGGGGGGGGGGGGGTCTGGGGGGTTGGGCAAAGGTGTAGGATATCTTGCCACACCTCCCCCTTAAAGGAGAAATCCGGACGAGTTTTTAAAAAGTACAGTATATTGGAAATAAATCTATGGATGTGCTTGAATATTTTCAGGATTTGACTCTCTTTGGTTGATTTCTAAGAGATTTTTCTAATGTCATTAACTCTGAGGAAATAATTAAATTTACTGCACACAATCATGAGACCCTTCGTAGCACCCTCACTTTGCTCAATTTCTTGAGTAGGCTTGAATCCGGTGCCACTGCATTGTGATCACTTCATGTGTCATTCATAATAGCCGGCCATGCAGAGCCAGGAAATTCAATAACCACGTTTACGGGACTTTGTGTCTATTCAAATTCCAATGAAAGCCAAACGTGTTACAATTTCGGGCAGGCAAGTATTTTCAAACGGTTCAGTCAATGCAGTAATGCTCAAAGGCACGGTTGAGTGGCGCATCGTGGACTAAACTATTCATGATCGAGCATTGTATTGGTCCGATCATTGTATTGGTCCGATCAAAAGAACACATTCGCTGCAGTGTAAAAACATAGATAGGCGCATAGTGAGGGGCGCACGTCACAAATTGGTGCATTGTGGGATAGAGCAAGCTCGCTCGCGAATTGTGTCATTAGAATTTCAAAGCCAATTATAAGAACCCACAATCATACTTTTTTCACACAAAATTGTGTTTTTTGACCTAGAATATCTGTCTTTCAATAATCAGAAGCTTGAAATCGTGTGGAAGTCCACTTTAACCCACTGCAGGGGGAAAATAATTTATGGGGGCTCCTTTCTCATTTTCGGGGGCTCCTTTGGGCATTTTGGGGGCTGAAATATAAATAAAGCATTAAAATAACATCAATTTTATTTTTGGTACACGAATTGCCCTCATGACTAGGTTCACCAAGTACTGTAAATCTTGAATATATATCTATCAAATGAGGATAACTAATAGACAACCAACAGATGTAAGTACTGCAAACATTGTACATTATGTCAACCGTCTATAAAACGTCATCAAGTAAAACACAGTGTAATCTCAGCTGTGCAAATCTATTTTTTTGTATTCGTGAGAGAGAAAACTGTGCCAGGTTGTTTTGGAAATAGGTTTGGAATAATTTTGAGGATCTCAATTGTCCTTTGGAGATATGTTGCCCAGATTATATCAATTATTGAAGGAGAGGGAGGAGTTATTGTTTCCTGAGCGTTATTAGAGCAGGAAACACAAGGTCATGTGTAAGGACTTTTTAAAGGGACCTACACTGACAAGACAGTGCAAAAACTGACGAAGGGTTGATTAAAGGTGTGATTTGTGAGCATTCCATGGTAAATAAATGTTATATGACAAGGTAATGAACAAAAAATGTCAAGTGATATTCACTAACTCATTGCACTGACTTTGTTCACAGTTGAAATTCTCCGCTAGATCATTTCAAAACCAAATACTTCAATCATGAAACATATCTTTTCCACGAAAGAAAAATTTGGAAAACTGAAACCTGTTCCATGTTTGTATCAATTGGTAATACAAATATGAATTGTATTCAAATATTCAATATCAATGGGCAATAGGTGATATAATCTGACATCAATATTTTTTTTAATTTTTTATTTATGTAAACATTGTTCCTTTTCTAAGAAATTTTCACAGATCATTCAGAAAAATTTTCTGATGATTTTGGTATAATTATATCAGGAAATTACCTTTTTTTTTCAGTAGCCCGGTCGGGCCAGTGAAATAATTTCTTCCCCTTTTCTGGTGGCCATAAAGAAAACTTTACTGGCCCAAAAATTTAATTTCATGAGTAAACTTTTTACTATTCAAAATATCACTCTTTCCTGATCAAACCCGTGATTATAGATGAAGCATGACATGGAAGAAAAAAAAATGTCTATATTTGTCAATGTCGGGTTGAAATCTGCTTGCCCGATCGGACCACCAAAATTGGACTTTTATACCTTTTTGCTGGCCCGAAGTGCAATTTCACTGGCCCCTGGCCAGCAGGCCAGTGTGAGTGTCGAGCCCTGCTTATATGATTGAAGTTTAAAATATCATTTTTTGAATAAATCTGATAAAAATATAAAGTTAATTAATGGATTAATTATACATCCTAGCACTCGCATCATTCACAGTGGTTCCGTAGCACTATAGCAGTTTGTGCGCCTAAAGGGTGCCTGGCTGGAATATCCCCTAATGGAGAGCAAAGAGTGCACTTTGTGTGCAGGAATGAATACAATGTGTATCTGTTGACCGGGGTTAGTGCTGTGATACTGATAACTGACGTGAATAGCGCTTGATGATATAACTGTTATTATTTATGAATAGCGATCTACGTCTGTTCTAGCAATTTGTATGAAATCATAGAAGTATGTTGCGCAAGCTGATGACGTTTCATAATCAGGAGTGCAGTCCCCACATATGAGATGTACTTTGATACGCAATCAATGAGTTGAGTATGTAACATAATAAATCAGTTCAAGTATCTTTTAATCCATCAAGGACAAACTCATGCAATCGTGCGGTTGTGTACTTCGCATATTAATAATTTTCAGTTTCACAATCTATTTTAGGTGTTGAAGGATAACAAGCATACATTTCTCTTTTATTTGAGCCATACTTTGTTAAATTGTACCATATTCAGGCATGTGAGACTTCTGCGTTTCCGCGGAATTCCGCGTTTTTTGAAATATAAAAAACACTGAATTCCGTGGTTCTTTTTAATGTTAAAAAAAAAGAAAAAAAAGAAAGATTAAAAAAAAAAAATTTTTTTTATTTTTATTTTTTTAAACTTTACTTTATTAAATGTATAGAGACAACATTTAAACGTAAATCGGACCAAATCTTACCTAGTAATTTTGGAAGAATTATGAAAAATGGGTCGAGAATACAAAAACGTCAAGGCCTGGACCCCAGCCGCAATGGACTTTGTGCTCGCAATGTGCACTTCCCGCACACTTGTGGAATTACGCCGCGACTTTCCTCTTTTTTTTTCTTACCTCACTCACATGCCTGCATATTGGTCTTTGACGTTTTTGTCATTTTTATTAGCATTAACATTAATGGTAATAAAGATCATGAAATCCTCAAATTGGCAATTCATTGTGACATTTTTAAAAGTTGCTATTAAATATCTCATTCAAATTGACAACTTTTAACAAAAAATTCTTTGAATTCTACATTTCAAAAAATAAATAGATCTACAAAACATTGTTTTGAACAGTAACATGAAGACCCCTTTACAGGTCAGTTAGTTCTCTTACAACTTTGTGTTGCCCAGGAAGTATCTGTAAAGGAGGAGCGATAAATGAAGTGACCAATCTACAAAACGTTGTTTTGAACAGTAATGTGAACATTACCTCATCGCAACAGTAAGTTCTTTTTAGAAAGATGTGTTGCCCAGATAATCTCAATTAGGGAGGAGTAATTGTTTCCTGAGTGTTATTAGTACAGGAAACCCAGGGACTGACCCGGATGTGAACGAGCATTTCAAGACACGAGAAATTACTCGTAAAAGTTGAATCATGATTTTAAACTTTAAAGAGAGACATATTTAGATTTGAAAAACAAAATGGAAGCAAAGCGCTTGCAGGATTACCACTAATGCTGGAGTGAAGATACAAAATTACCTTAGACAGTAAGAAAACTATGCACATTTCATGATTTGGGTGGGGGGGGGGGGGAAGGGGCTAACTTGCCCCCCATTGTATACTGAATTGTATACTGAGTGACCTTATATTACATGGGATAGAACAATAACTTTTTGGGGAATTTGTTTTTCATTGAGCTTGGTGAGAATTTACAGGGTATTATGGTGTGGGGGGGGGGGGGAGGGGGGAGGGGAGGGGGGGGGGGGGGGGGGGGGGGGTTTCGAGGATTTGGAGACACTTTTTGTTTATTTGTGGGCTATTATTTCACCTGAATATTGAATGAATTAGTGCAAAAATTAGATAGATTTTGCCAGAATTTGAGGTGCTGCTTTTGAATATTGCTGTTTCAAATCTATAACCCCCCTTAATACCTTGTATTTATATTTGTGTGTGTATCAACATAAGCTTGGCATTCATGGTCAGATGACATACATTGTATATTATAATATAAGACATGTAAGACTTATGGATTTCTTTTTTTTATCAGTGAAAAAAAAAAAAAAAACCCAAAACACGGGGCGCTCAGGGCTATTTAACTCCCCAAAGCCATAAGAGCTCTTGTGAATTTGCACCTATTTGAGTTCAAAACAACAACAAGTTTAGAGTCCGGCCCTTATTTCATACAGGGCAAAGCTTGAAAAGTAGTCCCCCCAAAATAAGTGTTAATTTCCTCAGTTTGTTCTTATATTTGAGAGTGGGAGGGAATTTGATGCCCATTGACCTTGCATTGATATTTAGGACTTGCCCTCCTTCCGATCTTAAAGGTCAGTAAGGAAAATATATATCAGTTTTTTCAAGTTACTTTCTCTCTCAACTGCTTAGTACTACATAATAACATACATGTTCTAAGTGCTAGACGTGTGACCCAGAACAGCAAGAAAAAAACAAAATGGTAAATTAAATTTGAGTGGCCGAAAGCTGGATCTAGTGGCCCCTAGCATAGATAGAAAAAACATCAAACATTCTGTTATATTTGGTTGCATATATTCAGGTCAGTAGAATTTAGCATCAATAATTTTGGTGGCCCGAAGATCCATTTTAGGTATATCTATGCTCATTTTGAGCATTGCTATTTTGCTATATATACAGTATATAGGTATCGTAAATTGGGATGTTGGATTCAAAAAGTGCTTGAAATAAGAAATTCACTTTCTTGCAGGGGAAAATTTTAAATTGTAGTTTTGGGGGCTACTTTCAAGCCATTTAGATTGAAAGAGATTTTGAAAATGAATTTAGCATAGAGCTCTATAGATTTAAATTTATGGGTGTGTGTGTGGGGGGGGGGGGGGCGGGGGTGCGGGGGGGGGGGGGGGGGGCGGCTCTTGTATGATTTTTATGGGGGTTTTCATCATTTTCTGGGACTATTTGGCATTTGGGGGACTTAAAGGGGACCCACCAGGCAAAGAACAACACATTATTATTAATGTTTCG